>CM068837.1:75542437-75646519 GCA_028554795.2 Sinohyriopsis cumingii
CACCCTGTGGCATTCCTGAGATGCAAAAATTGCAAGATGCCCTAGCTCCACTCTACACCTTGAAAGTGCACCCTCAAGAAGTGCGCGGGTCTCTGTTGTTTCGAGGCCAAGATTTTAAGGACGGAAAATACGTTCATGTCTATTATCACGATGAACATTTCGATACCATTACCAGTATCACCGGATTCCTGGGATACAGTTATTACTGTGAGAAATGTGACCATGGTTATAATAATCGAGAGCAACACAAGCATTGTGGATTGAAATGCTCAGGATGTTTGGCCTCTTCACTCTGTCTGAGCGAAGGACCAGTGCCTTGTTCAACTTGTCTGCGTACGTTTGTCAGCCCTACCTGTTACCAACAACATCTGAAGACGCAAGGTTCACAGCAGAAATGTGCTTGTCAACTCCTGAGATTGTGCCCTACGTGTGGACAAGGCATACGTACCAATAGTACCAAGGCACACGTATGTTCAGGAAAGAAAAAATGTCACATTTGTCATCACATCGTGGACTTGGAACACCAATGCTACGTGCAAAAATACCAACCCCCACCAGAAAAAGAGGACGGTCACAAGAAGAAAGGCAATTTCATCTTTTTCGATTTCGAATGCATGCAAGAGACCGGCATTCACATTCCTAATTTCTGCGTGGCTCATCGAGCGTGCGAGAAGTGCATTCAAGAACCTATCTTCAGTCATTGCCCTCACTGCAGCAAGATTCCCGGAGGGCGTGAACAAATCTTTCGGGGACCGAACAAGTTAGCCGATTTTGCCCAATGCGTTTTAGACCCCGTCGACAAGACGTGGAGCCAAGAGGACATCGAACGTTACGGAGATTGTCATCGTCATGCCACGGTGATGGCTCACAATTTCTCCGGATACGATGGACAGTTTCTTTTGAGATACTATACGGAACAAGGCACAGAGCGTCCTAAAGTGACTTTGAACGGAGCCAAAATCATTTTCATGCAAGTGGGACAAGTGCAGTTTTAAGATTCGATGAGTTACTTGGCCATGCCTTTGAGTCGAATGCCTAAAACGTTTGGAATGACAGAAATGGCTAAAGGGTACTTTCCACACTTTTTCAATACGGAAGCCAATCAACACGTCGTTCTACCCCATTTACCTGAGGCACACTATTACGACCCCGACAACATGCGTACCGAACAACGAGAAGCTTTTTACGCTTGGTACAAGGTTCACGCCTCGGACCCTTTCGACTTTCAGGAAGTAATGCTAAAGTATTGTCGTTCCGACGTGGACATTTTACGGCGTTGCTGTGGAAAATTTCGAGAACTGTTCATGGAACACGGAGGGGTCGATCCTTTGAAAGAAGCTTGCACCATTGCCAAAGCGTGTTCCTTAGTGTACCGGCAACGATTCATGCCTGAAAACACCGTAGCTGTCATCAGCCCTCAAACGACCCACTTTGTCAAACGTCAATACTCGGTCAAAGCCCTACGCTGGTTACATTACTTGTGCGACAAGGAAGACAAATGGATTCAGCATGCCCGCAACGGAGGAGGCGAAAAGACCATCGGAACGTATTCGGTCGATGGCTGGGACTTAGAAAACCCCAAGATCGTGTACGAGTTTAACGGTTGCTTATTTCACGGATGTCCCGTTTGTTACCCTGATCGTAGCACTAAAAATCAGTTTTTACAACGAACCATGGAAGACTTGTACCAGGACACTTGTCAGCGACGACTAAAGTTGGAACAGGAAGGATACCAAGTGGTGGAAATGTGGGAACACGAGTACGATCACCGTATGACAACCGATCCCGAGTTTAAACGCCTCGTGGAAAGTTACCAGTTCATGGACCCGCTGAACCCGAGGGATAGTTTGTACGGAGGAAGGACCAATGCCACCTGTTTGCTGTACCAAGCCGACGAAGAGAAAGAAGAAGAAATCAAATACTTGGACGTTTGTTCGCTGTATCCCTACGTGTGCAAATATTGTCGCTTTCCTGTAGGGCACCCGCAATTGTTCGCGGAACACATCGACCTGAAAAACATTCGACAATACGAAGGCTTGATCAAGTGTAAAGTTTTGCCTCCCACGAACCTATACCATCCCGTCTTACCTCACCATTGTCAAGGCAAACTGATGTTTCCCTTGTGCCGTACTTGTGCCGAAACGTGCAACCAAGACCAACCTTCTCAGCACACCCAGGAAGAACGTGCCTTGACGGGAACCTGGGTCAGCGTAGAATTGTTCAAAGCTCTGAACATGGGATACCAACTGTTAGAAGTGTACGAAATTTGCCACTTTCCCAAGACACAACAATAGCACAAGGGTGACCCTACTCAGAAAGGCATTTTCGCCGACTACGTGGATGCCTTTTTGAAACTGAAACAAGAAGCCAGCGGCTATCATTCCTGGTGTCACACTCCCGAAGACCAAATACAATTCAAAGAGAAATACTATGAACAAGAAGGCATCTCTTTAGACCACATCGAGAAAAACGAAGGCATGCGATCGTTTGCCAAAGTGATGTTAAATTGCTTGTGGGGTAAAATGGCACAACGACCGTGTTTACCCAAGACGGAATATTTGACAGAACCTTCCCGCTACTTCCAGATAATTCACGACAAAACCAAATACATGAAACACGTGGACGTCGTTCGAGAGAATTTGATCTTGGTCAATTACGAAGAAGATCTGGACTTTGTACAAGACGACCCTTTTGGAAATGTCATCATTGCGGCTTACGTGACAGCCCATGCTCGCTTAAAATGGTACGAAGCTTTAGAACTGTTAGGGGAACGCGTCCTGTACTTTGACACGGACAGTTGCATTTACATCCATCACCCGAGTCAACAGCACCCTGACATCGAAGGAGACCGTTTAGGAGCCTGGACAGACGAGCATCCCGACGACAAGATTCTAAGTTTCGTCAGTGGCGGTCCTAACAATTAGGGCTACGAATACCGGGGCAAACAAGGAGAAGTGCACACGACGTGCAAAGTGAAAGGACTGACTCTGAATTATCGTACCAGTCGAGTGGTCAACTTTGGGGTATTGAAAGAAGACTTGCAATCGGGAGAGGATGGAAACTTTAAAGAGACCACTCACCAACCGAACAAGATTGTACGTTTACCCACTCACCACATCGTCAGTCGGCCCTTGGAAAAAGTCTATCAAATTGTGTACCAGAAGCGAGTTCGACTTCCCAATCATTTCACCTTACCGTATGGACACGTCGGTATTGGTCTGTATATAAACAGGAACCCTAGGCAAGATCTATAGTTCATTGTGACTACCAAGACTGAGCGAACAAGATGAATACTTTCAGAGAAACACAAAACAAGTTGTTTAGAAAGGCACAATTCAAGTGTGAGGCTTCTGAAGTGGAATGCGATTGTGAGCCTTGCGATGGGTACGATGCTGTACGTTGTGACCTTAGCGATGCCGTAAAGCATCATGGGAACTTTAGTGTCACTACCCCTGTCATGGAAAGGGATGCTGTGCGTGTCAAACCTGAGGGATGCGAAAGCGATGCCGCTCGTCCTCTTGGACATTTTACTGGGTTTCGTTTTAAAGGGGGATGTTCACCTTCACGTCTAACCCCCTACGGATGTCATCCAGCCCTGAGCAAACTCAAGCCCATGTCACTGAACCCTCATCGAAACGAACCTGTGAAAGACGAATATTCGTTTCCTGTGCGTTTGTCAGAATACTGCGACTTTGAAAATCGTCTTCAATCGTTCAAAGGAAAATGGCCTAAGTATCTGTGAGGACCGACCCCCGAAGAATTAGCCAGAGCCGGATTTTTCTACTTGGGCGAAGGAGATAAAGTCAAGTGCTTCAGTTGCGGTGTGTCACTTCATTACTGGGAACCGCAAGATTCGGCCTACGTAGAACATGCTCGATGGTCACCGAATTGTCATTACTTACCCTTAGTGGGACCGAGACATTGAAGTAACTTACCATAATCTGTTCATGGATACTTTGCTAGAGAACATTCGTGCTTTGCCTGTGGAGTTGAGAGAACGCATTTACCGAGATCTGGTCAAAATACAAGTGAAACGTAAAGAACAATTGCATCCGTTACGTCAACGGTGTTTGAACCACTGGTACCGGAATGCTATACAAGGACTGATTGAGTTGAAAGTGTTCCATTGGACAGACATTGATCAACGACCCCCTGGTTTTAAAAAGGAATGGTTTGGTATGGACGATTCTATTTACTACATTCTAAACGTACTGCATCGAATTCCAGAGGAAGAGTTAACGAATTACCAACATCTTTAACACAATGTCAACTTGGTGAAAGAGGAAACTTCTGAACGAATTGTAACGTGTAAATTAGTAACTAAACGATTTAGATTCAACAATGAATTAAAACCATGTCTGTGCAAACAGTACATTTCTTGTGTCAGACCAAAGAGGATTTAGTATGACCTATTCATGGATACTTTGCTAGAGAACATTCGTGCCTTGCCTGTGGAGTTGAGAGAACGCATTTACCGAGAACTGATCAAAATACAAGTGAAACGCACACGCAAAGTTATTGAACCGTGTTTAAATTATGCTCTGTTTCAAAGTATAAGAAGACTGATTATGAGTGGATATTACATCAGGCATAAAAGGTAAACGAGGCTATTGGCCACCACCCAAGGATTCCAAAAACAGTGTATATACTTATGGATACTTTACAAGAAAACATTTTGGGCTTGCCTGAGGAGTTGAGAGAATGGATTTACCGAGAGCTGGTGAAAATACAAGTCAAACGTAAAGAACAATTGCATCCGTTACGTCACCAGATCCTTAACCACTGGTACCTGAATGGTACAAGAGGACTGATTCGTCAGAATTTTTTTCAGTGGTCAGACCTTGTTGAACACTTTCAGTTTGTGAATGATGATGAACTAGACGTTCGTAATTTTGGTTACTTCGAGATTCACTTACTGTATCGTATTGAGGAAGACGAGTTAAAGGATTACCAACATTTGTTACATGGAATCTGTTTAGAGAAAGACGAAACATCTAGACAAACTCTGACGTTTCAGTTACAGTATGTAACATTTAAATTCCCTACTGGAGAACGAACATGTCTAGTTAGAAATTACCTTTATTGCTTCCGAAACAAAGAGACTATAAAAACAAGTTGCCATGCCACGGATTATGTCACATATTATTGAACAGATTCCGTGGAAGGAACTCAATGACCATATTCAAACCGTGGATCATTACCATCGATTATTACAAGAACTGTATCCATTCAATTTGGGACGACAAGTGGTGTGTGTCTTAGTGACTTGTTTTCTGGGATTTCGTTTACCAGCCGATTCCTTGTGGACTCTTTACGATCAGTACTTACCACCTCAATGGCCTTAAATGGTCACGAAAAACTCCTTTTGCTCAAAGCCTTGCGTTTTCATCTGGATACTTCTCGACCTCAACAGGAAAAAAAGATTCGTCAACTTTTAGCTACCCAAGACATGTATGACGATGTGTGTGTAGCTTGTGACTTACATCCACATTGGACAGATGTCCGTGCCTGGAAAGAATGGGGTTTTGAGGCTTTGACCCAAGAAGTGGCCCACTATGCACGAGAGTTGTTCAAGGAAAAAAGTTACTTTTCAACCCGTGTTAGTGACGGTACCAGAAGAACCCGTCACCCAGGACAGGACTGTCGTGGACAGGCCTGAAAGACCCTTTCGGGAGGACACTTGTGTGACCTTACCCCGTACTAGAGAACTGGTTAGAACATTACCCAAAACATGTTGTTGTACAGACACTTGTGTTTATTCCACGTTAATGGTTATCATGTGCCTTTTATTCTTGTACTTAAGCCTTTGGCTTTTATGTATCCTTTTAATATGCTCATTGCTGTACCTAGCGGTTCAGGCAAAACCGAATTCGTCAAACGTTTGATCGAACATAAACATCATTTGATCGATCGGCCACCTCAACGGATCGTGTGGTGTTACAAAGAGTGGCAATCGGCGTACAGCCTCTTGCGAGAAAGTCAAGGCGAGTCCATTGTGTTTGTGGAAGGCATTCCTAAAGAAGACGACGGCTTCGTCTCTTACTCCCGTCAAACCATCTGGTCATTTTCGACGACATGTTAGGAGAAGACGAAGAAGAAATTAAATGCCAGTGTCGTTTACATCACCCAAAATTTGTTTCAACAAAGTAAAGCCCATCGCACCATCAGTCTCAATGCGCATTACGTGGTCTTGTTTAAAAGCCCTCGAGAGAAATCGCAAGTGCAAGTCTTAGCCAAACAGTTAGGAACGCCTTGGCTGACTCAGGCGTACGACGATGCCACTCAAACTCCACACGCCTATTTACTCGTCGATTTGAAACCTACGACCCCCGAGGATTTGCGATTTCGTACCCACTTGTTTCACCAGTGGTGCCAAGACGGAGGGCCTGTCCTGTACACGTCTCCGTCCTCGACTTAATTTCACTCCACATAAAAAAATCTATAAAAACCTCAGACCCTTTTCGTCTGTCCCACACAGTGTGAACATGACGTCCCTTCAGACGCATCTTCCCGTCAAATTGATTCGTCCCTTGTATGGCATCAGTCGAGAAAAAAATCCACATATACGAGCTCGTGTCTTAGAAGCTAGTCTCAAAGAAGTCTTACGATGGTTCACGGTGACGGCACGTCAAATACTCCAAGGAATCATTCAGATTCCTCATCAAACCAAACGCTTTTTCGATCGAAACAAAGTCGCTTTGGTTCAACTGGCCGATCCCCGCATCGACACTCAAACCAAAAAACAAATCATTTTGAAACCTGGAGGGAGCGGTACTCTAGGAGGGGTCATCATTCGCTCTCTTTTAAGATGGGATCCTAATGCCCCCAAAGTTATCCCCAAGAAAAAAGTCCAACGAAGCTCCATGAAGAAAAAGAAAAAGACGAGGTCCCCAAGAAGAAGAAGAACTTCTCCAGTGGCGGGACCCTCCTCTGACCAGACACCACCCCGGAAAAAGAAAAGAAGCCCCCAGAAAAAGAAACAGAGAAAAAGTCCCCAGAAAAAGAAAAGTCCACAGAAGAAAACTAGTCGCAAGAGAGGCACCTCTTCTTCGGCCAGGACGCAACCTTACACTCGCAAACCACGACCTGCCACGACGGTGACTGCGTCTCCGGCAGCCTCACGTTCATCCACTTCTCCGTTGATGACACCAAGAACTGAAGAGTACTTGGAGACGTTGATCACACCAAGAACATCTCCGTTGATGACCCCAAAAATAACTTCCCCAGTGGCAGGACCCTCCAATTTAGTGGCAGTGGCTGCTGCTCACAAAGTACCTTCTCCCAAAATCAAAGTGCAAGAAAGATCGGGGATGTTACAAAGTTTACTGGATTTGTCCAAGCAAGAACTGGCTCGATTTAGTCCGTTACGTACCCCTGCACGATGTGTCATGTCTGTCCTCAAACTAATACGACGTAAAGACAATCAGTGGCGACGCGTTCCAGTATAAAAAATACCTGTGACCAAGTCGGGGGTATCAGTGTTTTTTGGTGCTCCTGAAGACTCAAAGATGTCACCCTCCAGAAAACCCCAAGGAAAGAAAAGGAAAGGACTACCACCACGTTTAGTCAAACATGGGGACATGTTATCTGTCCTATCCAAAGCTTCTCCACCTCTACGAAAAAAACTCATTCAATCAGCCTCCAAACAGGTCATCGATACCGTGTGCAAATGTTGTTTGAACGTTTTGAAAGGCACGATCCCTTTGTCCAAACACCAGAAACAATGCTTAAGCAAACATCGTCACGTTCTTCGCGAAATGGTTCAAAAGAAAATTCCCATTCGTCAAAAGAAGAAGATGTTGGTTCAACATGGAGGCATTTTACCTCTCTTGTTAGGCCCCATACTGAAAGGAGTCTTGGGAACCATGCTGGGAGGACTGGTGGGAGCAAGATAAAAAGGCCCTCGGAAGTCCCAAGATCTCAGAATCGACCCCTGACAACCCCATGGAAGGACGAAAACTGGCTTTAGTGCCTTACAAACGGTGGATGGAATACCATCGGTGGCAAGAACAACGCACCCCGCATTTACCTCCCAATCCCAATTTGAGCGAGATGTCCCAGTTACAACACGAATTGCAGTCCTTGATGGATCGCCAAGATTTGTCCGAAACAGAAAAATCGCAAAAGTACGGTCAACTTGTGCAACGACTGCAACTCTTTCACCAGAAAGCTTTAGACGAAACAGCTCTACCCACTCTGAAAGATTTTAAGACCTTGATGAAAAGTTCAGCACCATCATCATTGCCACCACCACCACCACCACTACTACCATCCGCAGGGGTCACCAGAGATTCTACCCCACGAAGACCCGAGGAAGAAGAGATGCGAGAAGTGTTTCAAACACCGTCAGCAGCTCCCATTTCGAGTAAGATTGCAGCATCCTTGTTAACACCGTCCCCCACACCCCAACGAGAGGAAATGAAAGCTTGGGTTAAAAAGATGATGTCCACTCCTCCTTCGACAGAAGTGAAAAAGAAAGAAAGGAAACCAGAAGTGAAAAAAGAAAAGAAAACCAAAGCCATTCCATTGCCACCTCCACCACCACTACCTTCGACTTCTACTCCCGTAGCCCATCGGACACGTAAATCCGTTTCCAAACCACCCTTTCGTCCCACCCAAAGTAGCATCACCGAAGAGTGGGTGACTTATTAACACACACAAAAAAAAATAGAAAAAGTCTTAGCCAGCATTTACTACGATCCCTCCCATCCTGCAGGTTACGCAGGAGTTCAAAAATTGTATCGTGCTGCCAAAACGCGACTGAAAAGTCTCCGTTTACCTCAAGTGCAACGATGGTTACAAGAACAAGCTACCTACACTTTACACAAACCCATTCGACGCAAGTTTGCCAGCAGTCGCACCCGAGTGGAAGGCATCGATCATCAATGGCAAGCCGATTTAGCCGATGTCTCTCATTTAGCCAGCTACAATCGTGGCTACAAATATTTGTTTTGTGTCATCGACGTCTTTTCCAAATTTGCCTGGGTCGTGCCCTTGACTTCCAAATCGAGCATCGAGTTAGTGCGAGCCCTGCAACGGGTGTTGAAACAAAGCGGTCGTCACCCTCTTCGATGGCAAACGGACAAAGGCACCGAATTTCTGAACCAAGCTTTCCAAAAAGAATTAAAGAAACGTGACATTCATTTTTTTTACCACCGAGAATCCCGAAACCAAAGCCAGCATCGTGGAACGTTATCAACGCACTTTGAAAGAACGCATGTGGAAATATTTTACGCATCAACACACTCTGAAGTACATCGACATCTTACCGCACCTAGTGCAAGCGTACAACCAATCTTACCATCGAAGCATCGGACGTGCCCCGCAAGATGTGACTCCCGAGAACGAAGTGTTGGTGTTTGAGCGTCTGTTTGGTACGTCCCCGACGAGGGCTGTCCCCAAGAAAAGTGGACGAACGAACTGTTTCGTGTCACTGGACGAGTGCATGGCCGTCATCCTGCCGTCTATAAATTGGAAGACATGAACGGAGAAGTTCTCAAAGGAACGTTTTATTTGCCCGAGTTACAACGTGTGACCAAAAAAGAAGACGACGTGTACGACATCGAAAGCATTCTCGAACGCAGAACCCGTAAAGTGGGCAAACGACGTGTCAAAGAAGTCAAAGTACGTTGGAAAGGATATCCACCCAGTTTTGATTCTTGGATCGACGCTTCGCAAGTCATCGTCTATAAAAAGAAGTGACCATCATGCCCTTTCACACAGACGCAGCTACGTCGACCACTCCTCCTTCACCCAGTTCTTCTGTGCAAGATTTACAAAAACAACCTTTGTGGGTGTGGTGCGAAGAACGTGAGCCTAAAACGCAAATCGTCTTTTTCTGCCAAATCTTCGTGGTGTATTGTGTCATCCGGGCAGCCATCGCCAATTTGAGTTTGTAACAAGGAGGCAAACAATTGTGAACCATTTTATTGAGCAGTTGCATCGGTTACCTGCTTCCCAATCCCTCCCTGAAATTCTTTTCGAACGGGAACCACGGGAACCTTGTGTCCAGTGCCAGTGCCAGTCATCACTCCAACAACAACCACAACCAGAACCCCATTTTGGGCGGAGACAGGCCTCTGACGTCCAGTAACCCCTCGGAGAGCCACAGAACTCTGGAATCATGAGTCACGAAAACCAATTTTACTTAACCTTACCCAGCGACAGTTCCAAGGAGGTGTTTCCCCACAACACGTTGTGCTGTTACACGGCCAAATTACCTCAGGCCATCCCCTTAGAATACGAAGCCCATTGGGAAGTTACTTTAGTAGAAATGATTCACCCGACCCAAGTCCTCAATGTCCTTCCCAACCAAAATATATTTGATGTGGACGTTCATGACGAGCAAGTGCAACGCTACTTGGATGAGAACGTCAAATATGAGAAGAAAACCCCTGGCACAAAAAATTAAAAGTACACCACCTATCACTTGTTCATTCACCCAGGCTATTATTTTAGTGGTCAACATTTGGTCAGCACCATAGCCACCAGGTTTAATGGCGTGTTTCTGAGAGCTTTGGAAAGTGTCACTAAAAATGTCATCACCCTGGAGTACCACAAAACAGCTCGTCGCTTCCTGATGAAATTTCCTGAGGGGCGTAAAATCATGTCTTTCTTATTTTGTCCTGAATTGTTTGACATGTTGGGCGGAGACATGGAGATGAGAAAGAAATTTGAGCAAAAAGGTGAGCTAGCAGTGATTTCCGACAACGAATCTTTTAGCAAGTTCTTTCGTACCCCAGTAGAACTGAATCAAGGACTGAATTTGATGTTCATGTATTCCGATGTGGTGGAATATAACGTGGTGGGACACACCTCCGTACCGTTACTGCGTGTCATTCCTTTCAAAGTGGATTCTGCCACGAACGCTGACGAGGAAGGTGGAAACACATCCTCACTATTTGCCGGTCAGCAAGTCGTATTTGGACACGGTCAACATTACAATAAAAGGAGATCTGGGACAAAATATTCCATTCACCAAAGGAAAAGTCACGGTGAAACTCCATTTTCGAAAACGGTTCTCTTACGACTCGTAAGTCATGTATCCAGTGTACCGAGGGGTTGCTCCACAGCGAGGACACGGTTTAGGAGATATGTTAAAATCGGCCTTTCGTTCGGTGGCCCCGGTGTTGAAACCGATGGTGACACGCGGAATCACGCCTTGAAAGATGCGGCACTGACGCAAGGCAAAGAATTTCTCCAAAATGTCATCATCGACAAGCAAAACCCTAAAGAAGCCTTCATGAGGGCAGGCAAAAATGTCTTGCTGCAAACGGGTAAAGACCTTTTGGACCGACGAGACACACCTATAAATGCCCTGCACGCTACCGAGTCAGGCATTCAGCAAGGACAAGGCAGAAAGAGACGACGAAGAAAACACCCTTTCACCAGACTTCAAGCGAGAAAGGCCAAGAAAAGAAGAACCGTTCGAGACTTAGACGTTTTCGATTATTGAGAAAGAGACAAAAAATGATACACCGAGAGTCATGTGCTTGTTTCAAGACGGAACTGGATCTGTTTGCCATGCCCCCCACCATGATGACGATGCAATAATCCCAGTGGGTGGAATTTCACCCGGTCTCCTCATTGACCGATTCCGCTCCCATCGAGTTTGAAATCAAAGAACAGCCCGAAGATTGCATTGATCTGAATAGCAGTTACCTATACTTGAAACTGAAAGTGATCGAACCCAACGCTATCATAGACGCTGATGAAGCAGTAGCTCCCGTCAATAATTTCATGCATTCCTTGTTCAGCGAAGTGGACTTGCACTTGAATAACAAACTGGTCAGCAGCAGCATGGATACTTACCCTTATCGAGCCTACCTGGAAAATCTCTTGACGTACGGAAAAGAAGCCAAGAACACGCATCTGGATGCTTGCGTGGTATGGAAACCTGACCAAGCGACTAGGTTCAACAGCATTACACTTGCTGGGGATGCTCAAAATTTATCGGGATTTGTAGAACGACAAAAGAAAATTGCTGGAAGTCGTAGTTTAGAACTGATGGATCGCTTGCATTTGGACATGTGGTTACAAGAAAAGCATTTGCTGAACGGGGTGGATATCCGCCTGAGACTGAATCGCAGTAGTGCTGCTTTCCATGTGATGGCTGCTCATGATGCCACTTACAAAACCAAAATTGAAGAAGCCAGACTATACGTGCGACGTGTGGAAGTGTTGCCTAAAGTAGGTAACGACATCAGTCAGACGTTGAGCAGAACGACCGCCAAGTATCCGATACGTCGCGTGGAAGTGAAAACCTTCACCATTCCTGCTGGACAGCGATCCATGATCGAAGATCATCTGTTCCAAGGACAGTTACCCAAACGTTTGATTGTTGGTATCGTCAAGAATTCAGCTTTCAATGGAGCCTACAACGAAAATCCTTTCTACTTTAATCATTACAATGTGTCCAAGATTGAAGTCAGTCGCGATGGCAAGACTTTGTGTACCCGACCCTTTGAGCCTAACTTTGGTGCCGCGAAGAATTATTTGAGATCGTACTTGTCCCTGTACGAAGCTACCGGACAGTTAGGAACCAACACCAGTCACGGCATTACGTACAACGATTATGCAGGAGGCTACGCTTTGTGGGCTTTCGATTTCACTCCAGACCAAGGCAGCGACGAGGGACATTTCCACCCTATAAAATCAGGCCAAATTCGTGTGGAAAGTCAGTTTGCGAGTCCACTGGATGCAGGGAACACAGTGAACGTCATCCTGTATGCAGAATTTGATAATACCATAGAAATCAACAGTTTGATAGAAGTCATTCTAGATTACTAGAAGTCATGGAAAACTGTTATCCCTCTTTACCTAGTGGAGAAACATTAGACATGGAATGTGAGGAGACCGTGGAAAAAGAAGAAGTGATCATGATGAAGTCGAGATGGCCACAACAAGAAGCCCATTTAGTCTGCTGTTTTGCCAAACACTTGGCTGAAAAAATGACGGAATTGATCAAGAAAAATTGCTATGGATGTCAAAACGATCATCCCAGTCAAATTCAACACGATAAATGCCTGATGTTAAGTCAAGAAGAAAAATTGGACGAGTATCTGGACGAAGCTTGGAGTCTGATGTCGGACGAAGACGTGTGGCATCAGTGGTATAAAGACTTGCGTGAACATTCTTGTCCACCATTAACCACTCAAGAGATCGATCGTATCGAAGCTCTCCTGAATCAAAGTGAGGAGACGAAACGAAGAAACGGTTATTTGTCAGACATTTTCAAGCAAAAAGTCAGGATCGAATTGACGACTTATTATTACCTGTGAAGAACAAAAAAAAAAAACATGGATACCTGGGAACTTTATTACCTTTTGAACCACAGTTCGTATACGGCTTCCTGGAATCCTGTCGTCTGTGCTAAAGATGAACTCCCTCATCGCAAACCTCAAGACCATCTAGCTTACGTGATCAACACGGACGACAGTCATCTCCCAGGAACCCACTGGGTAGCCGTCTACTTTTCTCAAGAAGGATGTGTGGAATATTTCGATTCGTATGGATTGCCCCCTTTGGAAGACGATATCATCGACTTTATGAGAAGAAATGCTCAGACCGCCCGATTCAATAATGTGAAATTACAAGGCACATATTCCTTGGTGTGTGGACAGTACTGTGTGTATTTTCTGCATCATCGCAGCCTGGGCTATTCCATAGAACATTTAGTGACTCATTTTGAACCTCGTTCTTCTTCTAGAAACGATGTGAAAGTAGATCGATGGTTTTGTGACCATTATGCTTATCTTTTGTCTCAAGCTAGGGAACGTAGTGTCCATCAATGGCCTAATGACTTCCAACAGTGGAAATCACAATTTCATTCACAACGTTGTCAGCCCTGTTTAAAGTAGAGTGTAAATTGAGAAAAAATGTTTGCTATTTGAAAAAAAATGTTTGATGTTATAATGTTGGATTATTGTTTAAAATATGTTAGAGTTGTTGGTTAGTGCTAAGTGATTTTTGAATAAAAATGTTGTGTTTTGAAAAAAATGCCTTTGTCTTTTGTTTAGCTATAAGAATGTTTGATTGATGCTCTTTAATTTCTTATTATCCCTCTCATAACACTCATTGAACGTTGCGGCTCGAAAACCGTGTGGGGGATGTTTTCCTTCACGTCCGCGCTTTGACTTTAAGAACCGGGGTTGTTTCCAGTCTAACCATCCATTGTCGACTCATCCTCCTACGAAGATGTGCTCCAAACTAGCTAAGCTCAACGAAGCCTATGTGAATTTGCATAGGGTCAGACACAGTCTGATACCGAAGCCAGAAGAAATAGAGAATTTGAGAATGTTAAAAGTCACTGAAGACCTGATAGAAGAGCTCTTCAGAGAAGAAGTGAACAGGGAGAAAGAAGAATGGACAGAGAAGTACAGACTTCAGAGACAGCAGCAGCAACAGCAGCAACAACAACAACAACAACAACAACAGCAGCAGCAGCAACCTGAAGCTGACAGAGGCTTTGTCGATTGCCGTATCGACACCAAAGAGTTCTTCTTCTCTTTCCGAAGAAGCAGACCTATCGCCAGAAAGTCTATCCTCAGAGGACATCGCATTCTTAGAAACTAAAAAAAGATTGCCATAGCAAACAGAACAAAAAACAGCCCTTTTCAGGGCTACCCCAATACTCTAGAAAAGAAATAACCATCCATTTGCCAATGTGTGTAGGTAGAGTAGTGTGAATATAAACACTAAGTCTTTTTTTAATAGTGTGAGGGTATGTGTTTGTGTATAGGATTGTTTCTTTGTAAGTGCTCACGTACGTTGGTGTGGATAGTAGATTAAGATGATGTTTGTTTGGTTTTTTTTGGTGTTTGAGGTGTGGGGAGAGTAGATTTGGGGGTTTGATTGGATTGCTTTGCGTATGTGGATAGTCTATTGAAGTGATTAATGAAAAAAAAAATTGAATATGAATGGGTAGCATAAAAATGTTTCTATTAGGTCCGCGCGTTGTTGTTTGGTCATGATCTAGGTAAGATCAATTTTTTTATGTTTTTAGGGGGATGTATTCCTTCACGTCCGCACTTTCACTATAAATTGAAACTCGCTCGGCAGTCTAGCTACCCTTGTTGATTGATCAACACCACCAGAAGAATGAACACCAGAATTGTGAAACTGCTAGAACTCCATATGCACCTGGAATATGCCAGGCGCATAGTAAATGAACTATCCGCGGAAGCCATAGTAGAAGAGGCAAGAATAAAGAAGGAAGAGGAGGAGAGAAGAGAGAGGGAAGAGGAGGAAAAGAAAATAGGAGAGATGATGACTTACAAGATACCAGAGACAGAGGATTGGGGTTCTGAAGCCAATCATCCCGCCTCTGCACTCCCAAGAAGAAAGGTGAAAGGAGACTGGGGAAGAAGATGCGTGTGTGGCGCCAGGCCAGGATGGTGCCATCATTAGATAGGTGCATCTGGAGTTAAAAAAAAACAACAGCTCTTTTCAGGGCTACCCAATACCCTAGAAAAAGAAATAACTATCAATTTGCCAATGTGTGTGTGTAGGTAGAGTAGTGTGAATAAAAATACTAACTCTTTTTTCATAGTGTGAGTGTATGTGTGTTTGTGTTTGTGTTTGTGTTTGTAACTGCTCACGTAAGTTTGTGTGAATAGTAGATTATGGGTTTATTTATTGTTTCTTAGCGTATGTGGAGAGTATAGTCTGGGTTTTATTATACGAAATGAGAAAATAGAGGGATGTTTTCATTCACATCCGCGCATTGTTTGGTCATGATCTAGGTAAGATCAATTTTATGTTTTTAGGGGGATGTTTTCAATCACGTCCGCGCTTTCACTATAAGAACCCACAAAGTTTGATGTTGGAACTATTCTAAGGAATAACTGAGACAAAATGACTCAAGTATCAGTTCTATTTAATCTATTGAGAGACATCTATTTTTGGATAATGGATGCAGAATATGTTGTAGGAAGAATAGAAGAGGAATGGAGGCATGGATATATGAAAGACTTTGCAACCAGTCAAGTTCAAGGCCTAAAGACAGCAAGAGATATCATAGCAGGGATGATTGAAGAAGAAGTCAATAAGTCAAGAGGCTTCATTAACCCACCTTACTTCAGAGTGGGAAGTTTGAAGGAAGCACTGGATCATGTCATCAAAGTCCGGTGCTTCCTAGAAAAAATATTGCACTGGACAGAGTGGAGGAATGTAAAATGGGGGTTGGACAAGGTGAAGAAAGGGGAAGATCTGATGAGAAAAGTAATGGAGGGAGAAGTAGAGAAGATTAAAGAGAAATGGAGAGAAGAAAGAAAAGATGTGGAAAACAAAAAGAAAAAGGAAGAGTTTGAGCGGCTTAACAACAATTGGATGAAAATCCAAGAGAAGTTCCGAGCTATGGGTCACCCGGACTGGATGCCGGAAACAGAAAAGAAGAAGAAAGGAATGATGGAAAAAATAAGAGGATGGTGGAAGAAGTTAAGGAGTTAGAAGAAGAAGAAGAAAACCCAAAGGCCCTTTTCAGGGCCACCGATATTTCTCGAAAAGAGAATAACTTTCCATTGCCTACCCCTTTTTTTAAAAAAAATTTAAAAAAAAAAAATCCCATGTTCAGTTCCCCCTTGTCCCTAGATAGACCCACGCTTTATTCCCTCCATGTTCAATTCCCCTTGACGCTAGAGTTGCCCACGATTTTTCTCCATGTTCAATTCCCCTTGACGCTAGAGTTGCCCACGATTCTTCTCCATGTTCAATTCCCTTGACGCTATATTTGCCCACGATTTTTCTCCATGTTAAATTTCCCTTGACGCTATATTTGTCCAGGGGTGTTTTTAATGCTAAGTCCCATTGACGCTCTAGTACCCCCATTCACTACTCATACATACATACATATATACTTACATACATACATACATACATACATAAACACATACGTACATGCATATATACATACATCAGAACAGGCTAAATTATACGATTTTTGTTCAATTTAATTCATCGCTCATGACACTTTGCTGCATAAATATTGATATGTCTTGTAATTATGACCACTTTCAATTGTCGCGCCAAGCTTCTATATATATCGCAATATGACAGACAATATTAATTTATAAATGATTTAAATTTAAGTTGCCGTACTCAGATTATAATTCCTTCTTGAAAAACCTTTTATATATTATTATATAAATCATTAAAATTTCAAATATTGTACTCGAATTAAACTTCCTTTTTTACACAACTCTTTATGCAGATTATCATACGGGAGTGAAGGCTTAAATGAGGCTTGAAATTCATAGACGGGGTATGTCTTTTATGTAAGGTTGAGTTAATGTGCGATTCAATTACGATAGTCGCTGAGTCTATTATGTGAATGTATAAAGGGTTGCAATATCAGCATTAAGACTGGAAAAATCACACACCCGCCATTCCTCTTCGTTTCAAAGTTATTTATGTACCGATGTCAATGGGTATGAATCATACATTCCAGGTATAACGTTTATATTTTACATTGACTTATTTACATATACAATACACTAGGATTACATTTAGAAGCTCCATTGACTTATTTACACGTACTATATGTATTATGCATTATTACATTCAAAAGGTTTATGTAAAGAAAGTGTCAATGATATGGAGACCGGTCAAACATCCTGCTCTGAATAAGAAAATGTCATGCTTTCTTGATTGAATTAATAGCTATAGACAATAATACATTTGTAACATTTAGCATTGGGTCTTGGAGTGAAATATCATATTTAAAAATGTAACCTTTACAAAAGGGGACTGGACAACACATATATAAAGAACTGTACTGACGAGATTGGAATAGCTTAACTGCACTGACTAGACTGGAATGATTGACGCATCACTCTGAAAGGTGATTTGTATTATATATTTTTCAGGTTTGCTTTATCCTTGTCGGAGATAACTAAATATGAGCACTCTTCTCAACTGTACAAGTACCATAACAACACGTCTGTACCCCTATCATTTGATGTGCGCTGAATATGAAAATACATGTATTGTATCTATCTATATATATATATATATATATATATATATATATATATATATATATATATATATATATATATATATATATATATATATATATATATATATATACGTTTTAACGCTGCCCTATCCAGGCCATCTTTATGTCAACATAAACTTTGTTATTTGACTCAGAAAGGAGTAATCCATTCAGGAAGCATTGTCGATTTACACCCCTCTCAATACAGATGTAATCCGTTTAATTTCCGTACATGTGAGTGTTATAGTAGGCACCTGCAGCGTTTAGTCTCTCTCTGTCTCAATCTCTCTCTCTCTCTATCTATCTGTATCTCTCTCTCTCTCTTCATTTATATATTTAACTAAAGCAGAATATTTACTTGCCGCTTGTAAAAAAACGCATATAGTTTCTTTAGTCGTTTCTTTTCTTTTCCTTCTATCTGTTTATTTTACCACAGCTTTCTAATAGGGTTCAATCTTGTGTATTTCCATGTTGTGACATTATAAATTTATCCCGAAAAAATATTGTTTACATACATAATTGGTTTATTTAGAATATATTGGGTGAGGACATTATGGGTTGGTCTTTGCAAACGCTATCAATATCGGGTGTGTCAAATTCAATTATCTTATTCATTTATTGCAAGTGTCATTTCAGACTTTCTTTAGTTAAATCAAACCAAGGTCTGTATAAGCAGACATGTAAATGTGTGTTATTCAAACGCTCTTTACACGTTCTTGTAAGTAAATGTAATCGCTAGTGAGCGGACGTAACTAGGTCTCAAATATTGTTCTAAGTATTTGCTAACGGTAATCGTATCAGCAAGAAACAGTCTATACAGAGCTTGGAGTTCTTTTCAGTTGAGCAGTTTATTTTAATACCAAATTTGTTAATGCCAGGGCCATGGTACTGAGTTAATCATTTGTTAGATTGTGGTTTCGCTGGTTCATTGGGTACATGGATGACTAGATTGTAGGATAGTATATATTTCCTTTAATACAATAATATAATTTAATTTTATCGCACTTTGCCCAGATCGATAACCCTTCGAAAGTATATCAAAACAAAATAATGTTCACTAAATTCTGGAGACCTTCACTCTTTAAAATATTCAAGCAAAACAGTAAAATTAAAATTGAATGAACGTACTAAACTCTAGTCCATAATCGTATTTTCATACATCACATGCATGTTGAATACTTCGGGCTTTCGGCTAGTGGGTTTATGTATGAGCTAACAGCGAAACAAACGTTTCAAATAGTTCAAGAAATCAATGTCTCCCAGAATACAAAACTTGACGAGTTAAGCACTTGATCCTTAAATCGTCATGGATTATTATGTCGGCTTTGCTGAGAAATGCTTATACAAAATTTACAAGCAAAATGTTGCTTCGATTCCATTTCGAAATTGATGTCAAAAGTTTGATTAACTTAACATGATCTATTCCAGTCGCAATGCAAATATTGCCTCATTATTTTAAACGAGATTATGTTCGACTGAGAAGTCTGCAATTACATAAGTGCAATATATACATATATATATATATATATATATATATATATATATATATATATATATATATATATATATATATATATACACATATATATATATATATATATATATATATATATATATATATATATATATATATATATATATATATATATATATATATATATATATATATATATATACAGGGTATAGTATTTAGTAATAGGTAATCAAAAATAAACTAAAACAGACAGAAGGTAGAATGGATGAACAAACATCCAGCTAGTGACTAGATATGAATTATTTTATGTCAGTGGAATAACTATAAAAGATTACATGCTCAGGATAGACTAGGTTATATGCATAATATACCATGAATGTACTATATTATATATATCATGTATATTATACGTCCGTCTTTCAATAAATTAAATTAATTACTAGACTATATATATATTATATATATATATATATATATATATATATATATATATATATATATATATATATATATATATATATATATATATATATATATATAATGCCATGTATATTCTAAATCATGTATATACTGTACAATACATGAACTTAATGTTCTTGACAGTACATAATACATACTTCATTGCCATGTATAGTATTTATGAATATTATATATAGTGTATATACTATATCGTGTAAAGTGTAGACGATGAATGCATTGCATTATATATGCCAAACATAGTCTGCTTCCTCTATACACTGAACCCAAAAACATTGTATATGCTATACTTTGTATACACTGGATATTGTATATACATTATATGTGCTATAGTATATGTATACTATATCATAAATATTCCATAACTTGTATAAACTGTATAATATATGCACTTAATATACATGACCTAGTATATAATGCATGCAGTATATAATATTTCCTGTATATCTTGTTTATACTTAATGATGCATTTTCTAGGCCATATATATACCAAACTCTGTACTTGTATGCAGGAGTGCTCCGGAGTAAGGCATTGAGTATCAAGACGGTATACTCTGACGATGAAAACATCCCATATAATCAGAACCAAGAATCCATAAAATAGGCTTTGACGATACAATAATCAGGTAACCAGAAATAATAATAATAGAAAGTACATGTGACGATGAGAACCATCCAGAAGTCAGGAAATGAGAATCCCGAGAGAATACTCGAACAATACAATTATTCCATTGTCAAGTATTAAGAATCCAAAGAATATGCTCTCACGATGAAAATGTCAGGCATTGATAATCTGGAACGTATGATCTGACGATGAAAACATCTCATAATCAGTCAATGAGAATACATAGATAATAATTGGACAAAAGACGAATTCCATAAGCAGCAATTGAGAGTGCAGAATATCCTCCCATGATGTAAACACTACATAATCAGGGACCAAAATCCAGAGAAGCTTGAAACTGTATATTCAAAGTAGAAATATAGAAGTCCATCAAGAGTTGAATAAGCTTGCATGATCCTTAAACACTGACACACACAAAAACACCAACTCATATTTCATATGCCATATATGAGACAAATTATGCCACTTTGGCAACTTGTAGTAATGCAAATATGGTCATACTAAAATGGGAACACCTTTTCGTATTTTTGTCTGCTATCTTCAACGATTGTATACGTGTTATGTATATTTGATTAATTATATCTGATTTAATATATATCAATATAAGCGTGTGTCATTTTGTATTGCATGCTATTGTAATGTATATTTATTCACTGGAGACGATACTCTTTCTAAAAAATAGTTTGACCTTGACTGTTCGTGTTTTTAAACGCCAGTGTTGACCTAGATCCTGACCTTGTTTCAAAATTAGAAGCATCCACGTAAATAAGTTTTATTGTATATTTTAAAATAATTGGTTATTGTCGAGGTCAAGACGGGACTATGTGATTTAAGATACAAACACATTTTTGTATTTTTTTCTTCTTAGATTGGGATTCGTCTGGATCATGGTAACCGTACACAATCAAGTGACCCCCATTTCGATTTCACATCTTTGGGATTTTCGAAACTGCGTTTTAGAATACGATATAACCTTGGAGAAATAATCTCATTTGGGCTATTACACTGCAGTGTGCTTGTTTAGCCGTTTGGAGTTATTTAAAATTATTTAGATTCAAACAAATTTGTTGAGTATTTCTTTTTTCCTGGAAATGCATGTGCTCATGTAATATTCCTAAACAAAGACAACTCTTATAACATATTTATTTTGATTTCCGAAAATGGTGTAATATATATTGCTTTTACAAGGAACTGAATGCTTCAAGAAACTACAGGTTATAGCATGTGTCATCATATTCAATCTTGGATTCTTCGTCAAGACTCGAATGTGCAATCATTAGAACATGTTGATTATTGGGACTTATACAATTGTAGTCGGGGATCATTCTTTGATTATTTTGGATTTCAGTCTTAAAACCGTAAATTCATTTTTAATACTTATTGAGGCACATGACTAAACGACGTCAAGTAAAGTGCTATGGATTAATTCATTATCATACATGAGGATTATTTGGGTATCAATCAGAATGCATGGAAAAGAAATGGATAAACATTCATTTGAATCATATTATAACGACATTCGTCATCAGTCTTAACATTTTGCAGAGTGCGCACACGCAGCGATCACACGTTATTTATATACCTGAAAGAGAGTACTTAAAGAACTATGAAAGAACAATGGACACTCTGTAGTCTGATTATAAGCTTATTTATGCTGAGTATTTTATATGATCGCATTCACAATCAGTTAATAAATGTAATCTACATATCATTCAGTTTACACTAAAATTAAGGACGCTTTCACCTCTAACTACATTCTTATTTACTTTGTTCTGTTTTTCGAACCGATTGCACTTTCATTTACGCATCATCATTCCATCTGTTATGCATTTATTTGTATGTTCGTCCTGTATGTATGCCATTTCACTTTGGTTGTATGGACGATAGTTTAAGGAGGATGTAGCATACAACGAAATTGGGGTAGTATTTGAATGACTTTATTTTTCACCTTCCTTGACAAATAATCAATTCAAAAGAAAGGCAACACCCCACTAATCAGAACACAACCAGACCAACTCAAATTAAATTCCCCAAAATACATATATATGCAAGCAAACTAGATAAGTTAGCTTGCTTGTTTCATTATTTATACAACACCAATTATAAATATCATCCCCACATCATTTGAAAAGTTAGCAACATAAAAACAGTGATAATTGTAATTGGTTAATACATGAACGTGACAACGACTTGATATACATATACATAAAGTTTCGATGAAAAAAAAAATCAATAATTTAGCACATCATGTGTGTACTGATGAGCCAGTTTGCTCATAATCAATTATAATCCTGACATAGCCAAACAGCCTGACATTGCATCGCTTACTTAATATCTTACCTTGTAAATGGTTGCCTAATTAATGCATATATAATCGTTTTAAATGTTGCGGGAGCATATATTTGAACATGTATGCTTTATTGTTATAGGTACATTGGATGATTCCAATTTGTTACCAAAACAAATCCTGCCTGATCTAATGAACAAGGGTTTTGTATTACCTCTCAAACAGAAAGTTTCTGGAGGGTAATGTACACAATACAGTCGTGATTCGCTCCTTAAGTGCATTATTTTTGCATGTCTATACAAACTACCTCTTCCAACTCATCATTCACCACATAACACGATTTCCTGGTGGAATCGATTAAACAGAAAAACAGCCAACATTCTGACAAATGCAAATAATTGATTATAATTGTGCATGACCCAATATTTATACAGGCAAAGTGCAGTTTTAAAATTAGCCCCACATATTTAGGTAAAATAACATATTAAGTCAAATGCATCAAATATAAATAACTCTGCTTGACATATCAACCTAACATTAAACTTTAACAACTTGATGTATGACAAAATGTTTTATGAGTTCAAAACAAATCTTAATTTTTGACAACATTTCAGTATTTTTAGGCTGTAACCTTGATGATATTGCAAACCAAACAGACATACACTAAGCACCCTAGTAATATTGAATTGAGTAACTATTTACCTCATTATCGCATATCGAATCTTGTTAGTATTGTATGAGCAGATACGAGTACCTTTCGCGATATTTTTGTTATATTCCGCGAAGGTAATTTATCTTTAAATTTAAGATTCCATAACTGCGACAAACTTTAATAAATTAATTGAATTGTCTTTTATTTACCTGCCCGGCAGTTGTGCGTATTTAGAATATTCAATATTTATATTGCTCAATTTAACTGACTGATCAATCAGGAAGTGATCAATAGTAGGTTTTAACTTTTAAAATCACGTGATCATCACAAGTAATGGACGAACCTAAATATTCAATCATAATTTTTATTTTATTAGACTAAATGTTGAAAAGGGCTGTCATTTAATTTGTTCACATTTCTATATTTTCATATAATGGTTATTAAATGTTAACACACCGCAATCAATTATGTTTGATTTTTTTGAGAGGTTTACGTGCATTTTCGATTTCGGTTACACCTAATGTGTAATAACAATCAAAGAAGATCGATGCACATCAATGCGCGTATTAATATTATTATAATTGTTATTATTATAATTAACATTATTATGATTATTACTATTGTTATTATAACTATTAGTATTTTTCTTCTTCTACTTTTTCTTATTCTTCTTAATATTATAATTATTATTAATATTATCATTAGCATTATTATTATGATTATTATTATTATTATTTGTAGTATTATGATTATTATTATTATCAGGATTTTACGGAACCTGAACAATGACAGTCTGAATCCAGCTGAGAAAAGGAGAGTAAATTAATCACCTGAAGAAAATAACAATCCAATCGATCTTGATTGATACAAGGATGTCAATCGAATCTGCATCATTGTGGTAAAAAGTTCAACACTTTTCCCATGAGCTCACACTGCTCAAGAAACATATTTGTGATGCATAACATACCTAATACAATTTTTTTTCTATCTTCTGATGTACTTTATTTTATATGATATCAACCTTAACGTTACGGTTAATATTAAATATGGCATGCATGCGCGGATTCATCCATACCGTGGTCTAGATAGTAATTTTCAAATGTACCCTATAGTGAAAACTGCTCCATGCACAACTATGTGAAAAAGACAGTGAAATCTCTCTCTCTGTCTCTTTCGCCCTATATATATATATATATATATATATATATATATATATATATATATATATATATATATACATCGCTCCGGTGGCCTAGTGGTCATAGTGGTTAGACAAACCACCTCAGATGCAGGAGGCCATGGGTTCGAACCCCTGCTGAGTCATACCAAAGACTTATGCAAAATTGTTTGTAACAGCTGCCTCTCATCGCGCTCATTATTTAGAGGTCAGAGTTTGGACTTTTGAGTCAGAGTAATGTTACTGGGTGGGACATTCCAAAATGACTGCTGCATGATGCCCCAGTGATGGATATCACTACAAACCGTCACACTGCAGACACCGTATCGATATGACAAACATGTTTAAAGATACGTTTAAAACCCCATATCACTCACACTTACACTCTCTCTCTCTGTCTTTCTCTTTAACACTATACATATATATTGCTTTGCTATTTTTGTATTGTGACAGTGCACGCAAAAATATTTCATCACTGTAATACAATTTAACGATCTTTATAAGTAAAGCATAGTATTTCAGTATAGGTATTTCCATATTGTGATATTCACATAGAGACACATGACTACACGACATGACAGATTAAGTGCTATTGGTTAATTCATTCTCAAACACGGTGCTGATCTGGGTATCCTTTTGAAGAAAAACAAGAAAATAGATTAGCTAATTATTGAATCATATTATACCTGTACTCGTCAATCTTTCACTTATGCAAAGTGCACACGCGCAGCGATGATTTGTTATTTATTTACCAGGAAGAGCATAGTTAAAAAAACTCCGTATGCTGACTGACTGTACACTATATTCTGATTACAAGCACGTTTAATATCAGCATTTCTATTCCACTAGGTCGACCGCACAGCAGGTGGCTTACATTTACGATTAGCTAATAAATAAAACATACATATCATGCAGTTTAAACTGAAATTAACGACGCTTTCGTCTCTAACTATATTCTTATTTCACTGTTTCTATATGTCGACCGCTCCGGTGGCCTAGTGGTTAGAACGTCCGCCTCGGATGCGGGAGGTCGTGGGTTCGATCCCCTGCCGAGTCATACCAGAGACTTACAAAAATGGTACTAACAGCTGCCTCGCTTGGCGTTCAGCATTAAGAGGTTAGTGTTAGGACTGGTCGGCCTGGTGTCAGGATAATGTGACTGGGTGGGACATCATGCTTCATGTCTGCGGCATGATGCCCCAGTGCTAGACATCTCTATAAACTGCCACATTGCAGATATCGTAGCGATATGACTGAAAAATTGTTAAAGCTACGTTAAGAATCAAAATCACAAATCACATCACAAATCTATATGTCGAACTGACTGTCCGTTTATTTACCCGACTTAATTCAATATGTCAAGGAGATTAAGCTATGCATATTAGTAGTTTTAAATTTTGGTACAGATAACTGATAATATCAGAGGTAAAACTGAGGTTTTTTAACTGACCAATCTCATTTCAAAACTTGTTAAAACTATGTGTAACTAATATATCCTTTATATTGCAATGAGCAAGATGATTTGATCTGAATGGATACCTGTATATTCTATAGAACACGTGCAGTGCGATTCATTCAAGCTCTAAACATACGAATCATTCAATTACTTCTTATGGACATGTGTTATGTGAATCAATTTGTGACTTTATGAAACCTTATCACGTACAAAAATAATTCATGCAATCAGTAAAAAATGGTAAAAAATAATGTGATTCATCTATTAAAAAGTGTAGACACACGATGTGATTCACATAATATCATGTAATAAAGGTATGATTCATATATGCTCGTGCAAATGCGTGCAACTCTAACTGTACTCAAATGTACTCAATAGAAACACAACATGTGTTCCATGTCTACAGTTGAAATAAACATAATTGAAACAAACATGATTAGTTATAATATAACAGAATTGTATCAATCATACGATAACGTATGACTCCTTTAAATACTTGAAAACCTTGTAAACATTAAAGTTTGACATGGGTCACATGTTTATTTTCAAACCTCAAATTAATTCTTGGTTTTGCCAGCACTTTTATTGGACACACACCATCTTCATTGATTTGCCATGCGCACAAGTTTACAGATCAACTCATCCATCCTTGTATGGCCTTGATGGTATCACATGCTTCCGTCCCCATACAGTCATGCATACAAACAGGCAGACCGGCAGCCGAATGCACCCGCATAAACAGCTGAAAAAAGCCCAAACGGATCGTAATAACATGTGCATGACTAAAAATATAAACACGTGCTACTAAATTTAAGTCTTAATAGTAACTTGTTACAGCTCATAAGTTCATAACCTTTCAAATTAGAGTCATTAAATCTTAATATGCTTCACATACTTGCAAACAAAAACGTTAATACTTACCCCCATGTCTGTAGAAAAAAAATGGAGAGCATACACTCCTTGACAATATCCCAATAGACTAACGTGTTGAAAAGCGCAGAAACGTACCTTAAATCTTCAGGAAACGTATATAGGCACGGATAAAATACTTAACTTGAAAAATAAAACAATTATCCACCTCAGGTAACGTTGTACGAATGAACGATGAAAATGATATAATCGTACTAATTCGAAATAATGTTATATCTTTCCTTAATATGTAACACAACGAAATCAGTCGGGGTGCATGTAACATATGCAATTTATTTATATATATAAAGACAAACCTTGCTTCCTTTGATATACTATACACCAAGTTAGTGTTACGTAAGATGAGGCAAGTGGATGGTACCAATCAACCTTACTAGGTCTGGATACCTTTCATTTTTAATATATCAGACTTCATCTTTGTGAGGTCCGAAAGTCTTAGAAGAAAATCCATAGTTATCATAGCGGACAAATGATAGTTTGATCTACAATATTTAAGGACGTCAGCAAAATGAACATAAATACACATATTGCTCCTGTCATACTTTAGCAAGTTTCGTCAAGACATACATATATGCAAACACACTTTACTCAAGCAATTAGATTTGCCTCGTTGACGACGTTTTTATGTACTGCAATTATTTCGAAACTTGACTTACATGAATTAAGCAAAGTGTGTATATATATATATATATATATATATATATATATATATATATATATATATATATATATATATATATATCCCATTATATTGTCCCCTCTGTGCTGGCTCCAATGGTTATGAATTGATGTAATGTTTATTAAATTTGTGTTCGTGTCATATGATTCATTAAGCTTCGGCATAACCTAATCCCGAGTAACCCAAATCAAACAACTGGTGTAGCATAAATAACCCAGTACCATAAGATAGTCATGGAACCACTCACGTATACTGTAATACCCAGTGTCATACGACTGAAATTCTTACCACTCACGTGTATTGTACTATCCCAGTGCCACAAGAAAGCCAATATTACCACTCTCATGTACGCTAGTTCATCACTGGTATAAGACGACCATTTGTACCATTAACGTGTATGGTAATACCCGAGTGTCTAACGATAGCTAATGATGGTACCACTCACGTGTAAGTTAATATCACATTGCAATAATATAAACAAGAGTGACACTCACTTGTGGGGTAAATATCCAATGCAATAAGACATCCAATATTATATCTCACTTGTATCGTAATACTCCAGTATCATATGATAGCCAATGGTACCATTCATGTGTTTAGGAATACCTCTGTGCCATAAGACTTCTAGTGATACCACTCCCGTATATAGTATTAACATGATGCCATGCGACAGACAATATTACCACTCACTTGTAAGGTAACGTCTAAATGCCGTACGACAGCCAATGGTACCACTCACGTGTATAGTAATGCCCCAGTAATATAAGACTGCCATTTCTACCAATATATTATATTGTAATAATCCAGTGCCATAAGACAGCCACTTATGCCACTATCATGTAAAGTAGCACTTTAGTGGCATGAGACTGCCATTGGTACCACGCACGTTAATGTTAATATCCTAGTGCCGTAAGACAACCAATGTTACCACTCACGTTTATTGTAAGACCACAGCGCCAATATTACCGTTCAAGTGTCAGGCATTTCCCAAGTGCCATAAGACCGCTAATGGTAACCATCCCGCGTGTAGTAATACTTCCATGCCATAAGACAACCAATAGTACCATTCACGCGTATGGCAATACCTCAGTGCCATAAGGTAGCAAATTATATCATTCACATGTACGGTAATACCCGAGTGCCACAATACATAAGTGCCGTAAGGTCATGCTCCAATTTCATAAGACATCCAATGGTACCAATGCCGTGTATAGTAATGACCCG
This sequence comes from Sinohyriopsis cumingii, assembly GCA_028554795.2. Classification (NCBI taxonomy): domain Eukaryota; kingdom Metazoa; phylum Mollusca; class Bivalvia; order Unionida; family Unionidae; genus Sinohyriopsis; species Sinohyriopsis cumingii. The sequence continues at coordinate 75,571,414 of CM068837.1, forward strand.
GTACCATACGACATTCAAGGATACGATGCACGTGTAAGGTAATTCCCCAGTACCATAAGACATCAAATGGTATCACTCCCGTGTATAGTAATACACTTGTGCCATATGACAGCCAATGGTGCGACCCACGTGTATAGCAATACCCCAGTGCCATAAAATATACATCGATGCCACTCCTGTGTATATTGATACCCCAATGTCATAAGACAGTCAATAGTACCAGCCATGTGGAATGTGATTCCCCAGTGTCATACTATATACAATTGTACCACCCCGGTGTATAGTTATGACAGCCATTTGAACCGTTCTCGTGTATAGTAATATCCCAGTGACATAGGATATCCAATGGTACCATTCACGTATATTGGAATACCCAGTGCCATAAGATTGCCCTTGTAACCACTCACCTGTATGGTAATACCGAAGTGTCATATGACAGCCAATGGTACCGCTCTCGTGTACGGTAGTAATTCAGTGGTATAAAACGGCCATTGATAATACTCTCGTGAATAGTAATACACCAGTGCCATAAGGCCAATGTTACCATTAACGTGTATATTAATACCACATTGCCATATGATATTAAATGGTACCACTCACATATGCGGTAATAATCTGTTTCATAAGTGATAACATGTATCGCCACTGCAACTGGCAAGACTCGTATTAATGGAACTTCTTCAATGCCATGGCATACACAATGGTTCGACTCGTATGTTGATCAAATCACTGCTACAATCACGAATTGTATGTATGGTATTATTTCAGTGCCGTTACACAGCCTATGGCATGAATTACATCTCACATGTGTAATAAAGCAGCAGGGAGGGCAATCAGACCAGGGGTTCATTCGAAAAATAAAACCTTCCACAGAAAACTCTCTCGTAGAAAGGTTCTATTTACCGAATAAAGGCTTCCTGGAGAATTTTATTCGTTACTGAACCCTGTTCCATTAATAAAACCTTAGATTGAAGATTTTAGCTGAACAAGAAAGTATTCTGCGTTAATTTTAATTTTGTTTTGTTTATTACCGTACGACCAACTATAGGTAGAGCCCTCCCTGCTGCTATCGTCTAACTGCACAAAATTATATCAATCAGCGTTAAAAGATTGTATCTAAACCTGTCCGATATCTTGACCTGGGATCACATAGATTTACCGTCACAAATCCATGAGGTGTAGCTTGAGCTCGTGAAAAGGATTTTTTAAATTTATTTATATCCATGTCGCCGCTGTACCATGTTTGATGAATATTTCTTAGCGTATGAACATTGACGCCGTTAAAAACAACCAAAACATTGCAGTTGTCTCTGATTACTTTTGATATCTGAGTATATCTTTGAGTTACATAAATGATATCTGTATTTTATGTCGACCACGGGAAAATATTCTGGCAGGATCACTTTGTTTATCTAATATTACGTCGTCGTAGACTACTAAATTATTGATTGACCAATCTAGATCATCAACAGGGGGAGCCTCTTCGATGTCGGTGATAAATTCAATTATATTTTCACCATTATTCAGCAAGGCTGCATTTTCATTAAACTCTTTCAATACCTTATAACAATGTTGATCATTAACAGATGGTGCAACCAAATATAATTTATCCCATTTTAACCAAAGTTAGCATCGTTACCAGGATTCCCCTGGGCTAAATACTCCGGAGAAAAACACCTACCAGGATACAGCTACTGTGGACCAGGTACCAGACTCGATATCCGATTAAATAATCAGGATCAACCAAATTCAGGTGAGGAACCGATTAATGCGATTGATCAGGCATGTCTAGCTCATGATATAGCATATCGAAGTAAAGATATTCAACAGCGACATCTTGCTGATATAGATTTAATTCACGCAATACATTCTATAAAAAAATAAAACGATTAAAGAGAGACTAGATTCGTGGTTAATTAAAAACGCAATGAAGGGTAAATTAGTCTTCGGTGCTGGTAATTAATATGGAAGCGATTTATTATTCTCCAGTTGGATTTTGGCGGGGCAAACCAGCTATCAAAAAACTCGCAAAAGCTGCTCGAGTAAAACCATCAACGGCTGCTGCTTGGTTATCCAAACAGGCTATATGGCAAAATTATCTACCACCACCAAAGCGAATTGAATAAGCACATTTTGATGTTAGCGTACCAAATGAGGTTCATCAGGCTGATATAATGTTTTTACCTCATGATACTGTTGATGGTAAAATCTATAAATATGTGCTGACCGTAGTAGATATTGCTAGCAGATATAAAGAAGCTGAACCATTAACTGAAAAACCAGCCGCTGAGGTAGCTGATGCATTAAAAAAATATATCAACGAGGACCATTAACATATCCTATTTTACTTCAGGTTGATCCCGGACGGGAATTCCTCGGCGCGGTGACCTCATTAATGAAACAAAAAAATACAAAAATAAGACGCGGTAAGGTTAATATTCACAATGATCAGGCAATCGTTGAAAGATTTAATAAAACATTAGCTGAGCGGCTATTTGGTTATCAATACGCGATGGAATTTATTCAGGATAAAAGATCTAATGATTGGGTTTTAGGTTACCCGGTGTTATATCTGCAATAAAGAACGAGACAACAAGAGCTATATCGATGAAACCAGCAATTGCCATACAAAACGATTTTATACCGATAAAGCGACGCGATTTCTCAGATAGACCCGTTCTTGGTGATGTTATCGTCAGATATTTATGTAAACCAGGTGAGACTGAGGGTGGCAGAAAAAAGCAACAGATCCAATCTGGAGCACGACAACGCATAAGATAGTATCCGTGACGAGATCATCAGGTAGACCAGCAATTTATATACTCGATTCATTAGCACCTCAGCGAGGTTTTACTCGTGAAGAATTACAAGCAATACCAGCTGCTACTCAATTACCGCCTCAGTCACTTAGATAATCAACTCCGCGTCGGTTACACTCCAAACACGTCAGACTATCGTTATGACCTAAATTATTATTTATTCTGTCTACGGTAAATTGTCTGGAATCATTTTTTTGATAATTCCATGTCATTATGCAATTACAACCTGCACAATTATATTTTTTGTTTCTCTTTTAGCGATAAAATAAATTCAACATCTAAATCAAATTCGCTGTTATTTTTATAATCGGTTTGCTTGTAACTCAACAATTTTTTTTTTAAATCACATACTCGTCAATTTCATCGTTGATAATTATTCTATCTAAAACAATCCGTCCTAGTTGGTTTATTTTTCTGACTCTAGAAACAGCTAAATACACCAGATTAGACCATTCTATGTAATCGTCAACAATCCAAAGTCGAGTATCGGTTATGGTTAATCCTTGCGAAGAATGAATTGTCATGGCATATCCTAGCGTCCACGGAGATTTTTCTGCATTTAGCATATCTTTGACAAAATTAACATCAACAACGACTATATCATTCAACACAAGATTTTGCTTCCCTTGTCCTGATATATCAACATCAATATTCTGCAATCTGGTATCGGCTGGCCTGTAACATAACGGTACGGGCATAAGCGAAATTTTTTCTTGATGCAACTTAAATAATCTTTGCTGAAGTAAGTCGCGTATTATTTTTCTGCTAGCTACAATCAAATCAGTTGGTGTCCACGTTGATAAGAAATCTTCCAGGGATGTTTTTGGAATTATTTCGCGCACCACATCACATTGAATTTCATTTGGTTGTAATCGAACTAATCCCTTAAATTCACTCAGTCGACCATCAAGAGAGCTATAATCGGTGTTGACTTCCTCATAATAATCAACAAAATTCTTTAGCCATTCATGAGGCGATTCTCCATCAATAGGATTGGGTTGACCGTGGTCGCCGCACATAATTACTGCATTATTCTTTGTTAATAACCAATCCAAAAACATTCTTAGTGTTTTAGCGAATACAGTGCAGATCTGATCCCATATAATTATTGTATTTATGTATTTTTCTCCCATTCGCGAAGGATTCCACGTACCACCATTATACTTGAAAAAGCTATGATACGTACATGAGTTAACGCCGCGTTGTCTCATCTCTCGTGCTAATCGATGTGTTGGCGTCAACACAATTACATCAGAATTCTTAAATAATTCTATAATTCGAGTTGTCTCACCTGATCCACCTAATCCATTCACGTAGACTGTTTTATATCTCGACGGAGGATCATTCACAGATGGTGCTGTCGAAATTTCTGATACACTATCAGAATAATAATTATCCTCGGCAATTACATCAGCGTTTGCACAATACCATAAAATATTTTCGTCTTTTACTCGCCATGTACCCCACGATCCATCACCGGTTAATTTTTCCAACTCTGGCAGATGTTTTTCATTGATATAAAATGAGTCAGTAGCCACTCTGACAGCGTCATTGGGGAATTTGTTTATCATCGATAATAAATTTATACTCGCATACGCCAGCATTGACGATAATAAATGAGTATATTGCGGTGACTCTCCTTCGAGATAGCTAACTACAGTACCTAATTTTGTTCCGTTTGATAAATAAACACTCTCTTTATTGCAAAATATACCTCTCTCAGCAGTATCAGCAATTATAAAATCTAATTCAGATTCGTCCATGATCAAACTGCAATTATGTCGTTGATGATCACACGAACCACCCTGAGTAAACTTTCCGATTATTTTTCTACCTAAATCTTTTGCGTCGTCATGTTCAGTTGGCAGCCAAACTTCATTTTGTTTTTTATATGATATAATATCCTCGCTGACCGTCAAGGACGTTAGCATCGCAGAATCTAGCATATATCGTAATAAAACTATCGGAACCCATCGCTGTTCTGAAAAATTTTTACCAAACCAAACGTAGCATATTTAATGCAAACCATCATTAAATTTAAACGATACAGCACGAGCAAATCCTGTCAGGGGAAAATCTGGCAATGATCCATTAATAGATACACGAGTCATCTCGTCGCAAGGATGACCAAATTGAGTAAAATATTTACTACACTCACCCATTCCGAGAAAACTGCCGGGATAACACGCTATCATGTCAAATGAAACCATCTTGATACAATTATATTCGGAATTCCATAATCCACCATGACCATATTAGATACAACTCACGTCGAGTTGGCTTCCACGAATTTTTCTCTCTCGCTGCATGAGCTACAACATATGTAAAACAATTAACCAGTACATTTTCATCTGCATAATATTTATTTGCTATTGCTATCATCGAATCATGTAAGATTTATTTCTATATAATTCTCCGTTAGGCCGCACGAATTGATCGTATTTCTGATCACTAGAAAACAAACACATAGATACCGGATCAGATCTACTTATTTCATGAATAAAATCAAATATATATCCACTGTACAATTTAACAACACGCTTTCTAGGAAAAATTGTTACCGCGCTACTCCATGCATGTGAATTATTTCGATAGGAGCTCCTCTGGATTTATACGCGGATGAATATAAAACGTCACCTGATATTGTTTTCACTGTAATGGGAAATTTTAATTTCGCTGATAACGTAGAAACATCATCAATTGATGTACCATCAGCAACATATTCTGACGAAGCATTATTTTTTCTCGCCGCAGATCTGTTAAACCGTTTCCACGTTTCGCGTTTGTAAAATGCTCTACTACTCGCTCAGGTACACAATTTATCTTCGTGGACATCTTCATCTTAGCAAGATTCTCAACGGTGGGTTTATTTAATGTATATATGCCATAAACAACCGCGGTAACAGGATAAGCTCGTACATAATACGGTTTGTCTATGCCGGTCAATAATCCGGGTTTTGATTTTTTACTTACTGTTACAGATTTTTTTCCCGCTGATTACAGGATCGCGTTTGTCAAGAGTAATCCATACGTCATTTTCGTTATATACGATAAATTTGATTCTGAGTATATATTTGTCATCACCGAGTAAATTAATTATTTTTTCAACTCTTGTATCATTCATCGTATTATTGATGTCGTTTGTTCTCCACGTAGACCATACATGAGCATCTCCATCATCGTAGCATTCCTTCTTAGCGCAATTTACTTCAGGAACATCATACTCAGTTTCATCAAGGTCAAATATTTTCATTATTATATTTTAGACAAATGTTTAATAAATAAAATGAATCAATGCAAATGGCTAATGATCGGTTCGTTAAATTGCTGTTGTTGTTGTTGTTGTTCTAGGGTTTGACGCCATTTTCAGCACTAGATAGGCCATATATGGCGGCCAGTATAACTGGTGGAGGAAGAACCCTGGAAAACCCAGGAAAGAATCACCGACCCACGAGAAGCTACTGGCAGGCTTTCCCACGTACCCACGCTTGCCGAGCCTTGGACTCGAACATACGCAGACAGCGGTGAGATGGCAGTGCTCCGGAACGGTGAGCGCTTTAGACCACTCGGCCAGTTAAGTTGCTGTAATAGATCGTGTAGAAAAGAATGCTGCGGAATACATTTAGCTTATATACGACGAGGTGGATCAGGTTCAACAAGATGTATCAGATGTAGCATTGGAATTCGAGGCGGAACACGTATTTGTTCAGATTGTGCGGAAAAATATAGAGAGCTCAAGCGATATTATGATAAAAAATCGTCCGATAGTGATCTCGCTATCAGGCGTGAGGAAGATTATCTAAATAGGATTTCAGACAAACTTCGATTTAAACGAAAGGATACTGTATAATGAATCACATATTTATGAGACATCCAACCATTGATAACTATGAAGCGTCACGCGATGGTGTTGTCAGACATTGCAGAATAAAGAAACCGGTTGGTGTTGTTAGTAATACCGGTTATCTTAGGTTTGCTCCACGATGTGATGGAAAAAAGATAGCTATTTCAATCATCGATTTGTGTATGAATGTTTTCACGTACCAATCAAACACGGTCTGGTAATTGCCCATATTGATGGCAATAACCTCAATAATACCATAGAAAACCTTCAAGCGATCACGCAACGTGAAAACACACTGAAGGGTAATACAGGATAATACAATAAAATTGCCAAGGCGGTCAAATCAATCAACGTGGAGACCGGTGAGGAATTATATTTTAAATCAATGGCCTCCGCTGGTAGATATTTTGGTATTGCCCCTGCATGAGTACAACATGTAGCAACAGGGAGACACAAATCAACATTCTCATACAAATTTGGATATTGGGTCAAATTCGGTTATTATCCTCTGATATTAGACTCTGATGAATAAAAACCTTTATGTGTATAACTCAGACGAATATATATCTGAAATGATTAGTATTTTTTATCACACATTTAGAATTAAGCTAATATAAATATGAATGAAGAAAATATTAACGAAATAATCAAATCTATTGAGGTGCTTCGAATCAAAGAAATTCCCTTATCGGATGATTTAGACCCCGACAAAATCACAATGGATTTTGAAACATTAATTCAGAACAAACAAGAAGGTCGATACACTCTGTCGTCTGAATACAGATTAATCAAAAGGATTCAGTCGGCGATGTATAAATCGCTGATTAACATCGATGATACACAAATATCAGATTTTACCCCGTTGGCGCGTGCCGTTGAGAAAATTCGATTAGCATTTTGTCTGAGAGTATGAATCTAAAAAAAAATGATTGATACACGTGCGAGGCAGCTGCGAAAATTAATTCAGTAAAATTTATTTATTTTATGTCATTTCTGAATAATAAAAAAAATTTCTGAATAATTCTGAGAAAATCAACCATTTTGGTGAAAAAAATCGACAATTTTACCCGATTTTGTCAAAATTGTAAAATTTATCAGGTCAAACCGCAAGCGGTTCTCTAATTGATTTATCGATAAAATGTGAAAAAAAATATCAAAATTGACTCAAAACCACCAGGAATTGATGATTTTTAACAACTGTCGAAAGTGGTACATACATTTTTGTATTATGGAAATTGTACCACTTTCGCCAGTCACACAATCAAGAAAAAAGGTCGATATAAAATAAAAATTAATTTTTTTTATGAATTAAGATTTTATCAGAAGATTTATGCTTAGAGTTTCTCCGCTTATATCTAACAAGTTCCCAGATTGGTCAGTTAGTGAGAAATTTAACTGTGATAATAAATTATTGTGACACCGAAGATAAATCGGATTAATCGGTTCTTGTATAATCAAGTATGCTGGTGATTCTTTTGGTGAAAATGAATGTAAAACAAATCCCTGCTTTGCCTGATCAGATATAGATGAGTCTGCGCTGTAGCTGTTTTCGACGATGTCACAATTGAGATTAACCGCAACAACGTTGGTTATATTTACTACGAAATATGCCGTCCGGTACCATCTGATACGTTATCGCGCTTAAGAATAGATGGTAGTGGTAATCTTTTACTCCATGCAGAGTGTAATTCATCAAATAATTCATTAATAATATCGGCGAGAGATTTTTTCATCTCATCCATGTTATATCCAGGAAATTTAAAATTTGATATTGTTTCTTCCCTCAGTGAGTAGGCAGCTAAAATATTTCGCTTATGTTCTATTTCTTTTTCTGTTGCTGATGATGATCTTGACTTAATATACCAATATTAATGAATAATTTTTGCATATTTTCCATATCTTGCATGATTTTATTTATAATTTCTATACATTTGATGATATTACTGCATGATGCTGATATATCAAAAATACATTCTTGGAAATATCTTTTTAATTGGTCAAATTGTCTTTTATATTCCTGATTAATTTCCTTAAAATACCCAACAAGATCACCGAATTCGTAATTAAATTTTCTATTATCGCTTCTGCCCAATCCGATAGGAAAGCCAGTACCTTCGCCGTAAAAATTGTCGATTTCTGCCCCGTAAACCCGTCACATCATATCATCTTTTTTTCTGAATGTAAAATAACTGTTCATATAAAATCTTTCTGTATCAGACACAAAATTTTCGTAATTTGGTTTAAATTCATGGTAGGATTTTGTATCTGTGGTAAAATCGGATTTTTTAGGTTCTGGTGGTATTGGTGGTGTTGGCGGTTCAACCTCAGGAAACCCAGTATGGTTCTTATTGAACTCGCGTATACGCTGTAATTTGAACTCATTTCAATAACCGAGGTCAGTGTTGGCTCGTGCACGGATATTTTTATTCCGGGATCCTCTCCGATTATATTTTTTTATTCTCCATGTCAGTTCATCACTAATCTGATCGATTTCATAACTTCCTGTTGGTAATCCAACAACATTCCAATGAGGTGTTAAATCGGGTTTGTTTTTATTAGCAAAAACAAGTGAATTATTTGACTGTAAATTTCCAAATGATTTAGATGTGATATTTGACCAGCTGTAATAAACTCTCAACTGCTCTAGTGCTATTTCATTAATAGAAATAGGCGTTGGAAAAATAATGCTGAATTCAGGTTTAGTTGAGCTTGCCGAGATCATTGTTGTTTTTTGCGGGTTTGTGTTCGTCGCTATCTGCTTCAGTAATTCTGTCATTATTTATACTGACGTCTTTAATCGTTTGATTATAAATCTTAGCCATCAGCGAGAACTCTGCATCAGATACAATATCGTCATTGAGACTCTCTGATAACATCGAAGACAATTTTGAATACGCCGCAGTCACTGTGTTTAATTTATCTTTCTATTCGGTTAACTTTGCGCTAGTACATGAGGATATTTTTTTTTTGTTATTATACTGAACACACCAGATAGCGCAGTAGTCACAGAAACAACGATAGTTATCTCTACCGGCGCTATCATCGTTAACGCAGACAGTATTATTCCGGTACCGACAACAACAGCCGATACAGAATAAACGGTAACATCAATTACGACTAACCTGCGCTGATATTTTTATGTTTTTATTTGATAAGTATCAATTATATTTTGTATAGACTCCTGCCACGCACGAGCCTGATTGTATCGGTATTTGGATGCGCTCATTATTTATTAATTGATGTTTTAAATATAAACTCCAACACATGTGAGTAAGTTGCTCCAAATAAAACATTATCAATTGGCTGTAATTCAAATACTGCTTCAGCATCTCTTTGTAATTCAACTGTTACCGGGTGAGGCGATTCAATTGATAGTCCAGCTATAATTAACCTAAATTTCATTGGACTAATTACTGTTAATCTGTATATACTGGTAACCGTTGAAGTATATTTTATTGTATTATCTGTTCTTGTTCACTTTCCAGATGCAGATGATGATACCACACGAACTACATCATCAAATAATTTTTTTAATTTCTGCGAGTTTTATGCTAACTACAGGTGGCTTTCCAAAAAAATCAACAGTTACTTTGTTTTTTTCTAAAGCATTTCTTCTAAAATTTGAAAATGTAGTTAGATGCTGATTATATTCTTCATTTAAAACATTTAATTTTAAATTTACATCATCAACGTATTTTTTTGTTGCGGCATCACTCGATGTTGGATCTCCCAGTGAAGATATTCTATTTTTATCCATGTTAAGTTCTCCTAACATTGTATCGCCGGTGATTTTTACACGATTATTATTTTTTACATTAATATCGTAAATTTCTCCATTATATAATGCTATATCGACTTTTTGGTGTACTAAATTATTTATAATTTCTGTTAAATTCTTTAAAATTCCAATATCTTCATTGGCCTTTTTGATAACATCATTATTTTTGTAGTATCCTCTTTAATAGTATTAAAATCACCTACGTTAGTATTGTATTCGTCTCGTTTGATTATATCACCGATCTTAACGTTGCTGGTCTTTAGTTTTCCGTGCTGATCCTGAAAACCAGCAACCTCATCAGGTCCTACTCCTGCTATCGATAAAAGATTGTTTATATAATCTTTTCTCACGTATTTAGATAAATCAACATTAACAGATTTTTTTTCATACGTGATATCAGAGATCTACCGTAAATATCAAACATTATATATACTCTGATTGATCTAATTTACCTGACGTGTACTCGTGGATTGTTTTATGATACGGTTTGTTAGATTTAGATATCACATCGAGTATATTAATTGCCTCATCGCCGCAGATCGGAGGATCAGTTAGTGTTTGTGTTGGTAGCGTAGAATACCATGTTGGTATATTTAATTGAGATATGTAATTAAGAAATTCACAAGGCGGAGCTAATCCATATGAGTCAGCGTAGATAATTTCATGCGGATTTATCGCGTAAGCAACCCAGTGAGTACCTGGCCCGGTGTTTTTATCGAGATTTATAATTCCTGTTCATATTTATTTGGACGAGCTGGTAATTGATCTCGCATAAAAACACCTCTAAAGAATTTTAGTTTTTGTTTTTTAGTGGCGTTAATAATATCTAAATGTGACATCGGTGTTACCGTGGAGGTCTTGCTAATCGGAGTCCTCTTCCGTATGGGTATCTTCTGAGATAAAGTCCTCGACCGTTTTTTGCCGTATCGTCCACCGACTACCTTGTTTGCAGCTAATCCTCCTAATGTTCCAGCAGCGCCCAACCTGCATGATCTAATGAAATTTCCTCGACTGGTTCTTGATGTCCGTTTATTCGCAATGAGACCTCGCTGGCAATAAAATGATCAAAAATCAGGTGAGTTCGTTCTTGACTACCTAACCGATCGGCCATCTGAAGAGCCACGAAGATATGTCTTGGTGCAGAAACACCCTGTTGTGATGCTATATGCCACGTAGAATTACAGTTGATGTTACTTTGAATGCTATCCGTGAATCTTGTCAGCCAGGACATTACTGACTTACCACCCTGATTCATAAACGATAGCAATTTTCATTCTTCGCTCGCTGATGGTGTCATCGATGGCATCCACAAGGTTAATTTGGTTAATACAACCTTACCGTTGTCAACGCCATCTCCCCTCCAGATAGCATCGCTGCTGTCACCTTTTCGAGAAAAGACAATTGTATGTTTAGCGCCTAAAATAACTTTTCTGAAATATCTGCAAAAAAAAAACAAAAATATGAGATAATGGAATCGCGCATGAAAACCTTCGACGAGCAACAGATAACATAGAATTACGCGCAGCATATCCAAGGTTGTAAAGGTTATTGGGTTCATGAATTGTCGCAAAATCACCAGCTGGTCGGTCTACTGTTCCATCCACAGCAGCAACTGTAGAATCACGGGACATTTGTATCTTTTTAAACGGATTTGGATCAGCGCTATTTGAATTATCCTTGGTGAACATCATACTAGGACCAGCCGATCTAGTAAAATCATCTGAGTATCTTGCCAAGCCAATAATTGTTGTTGCCACATCAACGTTATCATTGATTGATTCAATGTCTCTTCCATCAATCATATATGCGGCGCTCTTAAATAAAGCCATAATACCATTGTTAACAAATCCAATATTGTTATTTTCGGCATACTCAGAGCCATCAGCTTGTTTTATTAATACAAATATTCATCGTCTAAAACGAATATTACCTCCGTATGCGCTGGTGCTAATTACATCTTGAGGTTGTGCTAATGATAATGCCAGAGCTTCTTGTTGTGCCAACTCTGCAATTTTTGATTAGCTGCATCATTTACTACCTTACTAACCTCGGCGGGCATCTCAGCGGTGATAGGTAATTTTGCTCGTGGTTTTTTTCGTCGCACTAAATTTGATAATTTTTCTTTGATGGCATCAAAAGCTTCGCTAGCGGCATCACCAACAGCACCGTGACTTTATCGCGAATTACACCTATTGCTTTCATTGACAATTGCTTAGCAATAGGTCCAACCTTAGGAGCTATTCTGGTGAAAAGATCACCTACTCCTGATCCATCATTGTATTTGTATACGGGTAACCGATAATTAACCACACGAATCTGTACTGGTCGCTGATTATATTTATGGATAATCATTTTTATTTAGTATCTGATTTGTTTAATCGCTGTAATAATCAACGATCTCATCGATAAAATCGTGGTAAATAGATGAGTCGATAATACCACCCTGAAATAACCTTCTGCATATATCGGTTGCTTCATTGATTATTTCGTGAGAATTATTTCCGGCTCTCATTCCTCCAAATAAAACCTCTAACCGAGATGCATCGTTAACAACGCTATCGGGACAAATAGTATTGTATCCGCTGCCTGTAACAGGTTTTTGTGCTCGTATTTTATACACATATTCTCTGAAAGATTTATACTCCAGATCATTCAGATCAACATTGTTGTGAGTAAAATAAATCGCAGGAATCCAATCATCCTCAGAAATCTCAGAATATTTTGGTATTATATATTTTGCTATATTTTTATACTCAAATGCGGCTATTTCAGCGATTTTTTTTTTCATCTTCAAATTCTTTGAGGGCGGTTTTATTAAATATCCTGGCAATATTCGTCCCCGCTGAGGTAGATTTTTCCGGTGTGGCAATAAATTCTTCAGCTGCTTCATATATTTCTCCCTCCGGCGTTATTTTTTTCTGATTGACCTCTTTGATGAAAAGTTTATAATCCGGATCATTGTCATCAAAATCTGTATTATAGTATTTGAAATATAATGAGGCAGTCCAATCATCTGGATCCATATTGATATATTCTGGTAGCAGATATTTATCCTTTTATCATAATCATGTGCAGCAAGCTCAATTATTCTGTCACGATTTTTGAGACATTTAGAAACATCCGCCTTGAATACATCAGTAGACTCCGGTTGGTGGATGGGTCGAACCTGCTGCACAGGTTGAGATTGTTGTAATCTTGCATTATACCTGTTTATTGCATCCATGTATTTAACAAACGTTGGTTCGGTTGTTATAGCCTTATCAGTATCGTGATGCACATTAAATACCCATCTAAACCATGTTTTGCGATTTGTTGATTTATACTCGGGTTTTAATATCGTTCTTTGTTTTTTAAAATTTTCCACAGCAAACCTGGCAAGATCATCATCGTTTCTGATCGATCTTATTTTATCGATATTGTCTTCGGTAAACTTTTCAATAAAAGGAATTCTAGCAGAAGCTTGTCCTGTATCATCTTCCTCATATACATCTTCTTCTTCTTCGTCTGCGGTTGGAGTTTCGGGTTTAGGTATTTCTAATTCCACTAGGTCCTGCTTCAACAGGTACAGGCTCAGGTCGTGTTTGTTCTTCAATTTTTTTCAATATAGGAAGAACACCACGTTTCTTATCCTCAATATCTTTTGTATCGCCCACAATAATCTTCTCAGTGGTCTCGGTAATTGGTTTAAATAACAATTCGGTTGACTCAGTAAATCCTTGTTTTGCATCTTCAACAGCGCGTATTTTCTGCTTAACCGCTTCTTGTATTGGTATATATTTCTTCAGAGTTTCCTGTCGCTCTCTTGCTATTCTTGTCCTCAATGATTTTCCAACATCCATGATTATGTCATTATTGATGTAAACTCTAATATAATCTTTGTGCAATTAGAAGATAGCAGCAGGGAGGGCTCTACCTATAGTTGGTCGTACGGTAATAAACAAAAAAAAAATTAAGATTAACGTAGAATATTTTTTTTCAGCTAAAATTTTCAATCTAAGGTTTTATTGATAGAACAGGGCTCAGTAACTCAGCATCATATCTGTACAGCAGGAAAGTTCAAAACATTCCGGAGAAGGAACCCTAATTAAGCAGTTAATGGGAGACAGACCACGCATAGCTGTGTCTGCATTCCTGAGACTTCTGTTTTCTTCGTAACGTGTATGATATTGACCTGATCTTTGTAAATTATAGATTTTGTTACTTTGTTCTTTGTAGATTTGATCACATTATATGGCAACATAATATTGATACATGCGTGAAAACATTGTATCAATCATTTCAAGTTTAAATTTGTTTTAAATTTGTATTTAGTCATTATAAAATTGCAGTATAGTTTAGAATTGACTCGTCTGATTTTTTCAGTATTGTTTGTGTGTATTGTGTTTTAATTTACAGGCATGGACAATATTCAAGTATTATTAAGAAATGCCGGTTACCTTTTACATTTTACTTATATCTTGACAATATTTTAATTCATTATTTCATTATTTACAAAATTATCATGGACATATTGGCTTAGTTTCAGTTAATTGAATATTGGACTGTTGACATAATTCGTGCTACATCTCAAGTATGTCTGGACTACGTTTTGGTTAACAGATTACACTGTCATACAGCCAAAATGCTTCCAAAAAATATAGCAAAACGTTACTAATTATGAGTGTCTGAGAGCGAAAACCATGCTTAAAATTTCTAATTGGCTCTAATTTTGAAGATATTATACTGAATCAGTATATAAAAACATTGACATGGGAATGGCGGATGATAAGTGAATTATACACCAAAGGGATTTCAATTTAAATTAGTAATGACTGAAATAACATTGACTCGATCTATTAATACATATATGACTGGGTTTGGACACTATTTCATGTTTATTTTACAGTGTTTGATTTTGCAAAGGGACCTGTTTATGTTTAGTCAAATAAGCAGAGATGTATCATACTTGAATGAATAATGCATATAACTTCTGCTATGTTGTTGGCGAACTGATTGTTTGCATCCACTATAGTTACGAAAGCCTATTATGTTTATTTTGGCTGCAAAAGCGTAGGTCAGGACCAAAGTTTTGTTCTGCATGTATAGTGCAACACTTGTGCAACAAATTAATTGCCAGTAGTTGAACGGGAAAAGGAGATATGTTCTTTTCGCAGTGCAAATTATATGGAGAGAGCCATCCTATTTTAAATGTTAATCATGCATGTTGCCTCAAGCTGGGAAAGGTGTATCAAAGAAGAAAACGTCGACTGGTGCGTTATCTACACATTACATCATCTATACGCCCATTACCTCCCGGATAAATACTGCCGGTTCATGATATAACATAATCATCAGAATGAAACCCACACACTACTCATCTGAACCACACCTCATAGCACAAGGTGAGCTCAGTGACCTTGTCAGGGGTTTGAAACCATCCTAGATATAGGCAGGGCCGTTTAGCCTCAGACTAAAGCAGTATAATCTCCTGGCATGTGACGTTAGTGATTTAATATTCTTCAAGATCTGGTCTCATTCTTCTTCATGGAGGGTGATATTGTAGCCTGCATATCCATCGATGGGGGGATGGCAGCCCTCAACATTATTCATGGTCCATATGATTGGAGAATGTTCATTGATTCATCGAAGACGTGTCTTAATACTATGCTGTTTTGCCATCAATTCCAGTTAGTCATGAAGTCCATGTGAAGACAACCTGTTAAAATGGGAAACATGTTTTGAGGTGCATGCAGTACGACAAATATTAGTGTCATGTGTTCGGCAATTTGAATGCTCTTGCTCTCTGAGAGATGCCCACTACACCATTATAGGTTGTCCACTCCGGCTTATATTCGTGCCTGAGCGGAAAATAGTTCTGCATCCATCACATGTTGAATCAAAGGAATATTGTGTTACCACTCCTGCACATCTGAGTTAGATATATAATGGTCTTCGATTTAATGAAGCATAATTCTGTACTGCAATCCTAATTGATGTCTTCTCTTCGTTACAGGTGTTATTATAAACTAGTTACCTCTCGCACCCTCGCAGTGTATCATCTATTTGCTATCTTAATGGTGTGACAACTTCCTAGTGACTGTGACGGTGTTTGCACCTGGTTACCTCTTGCACCCCACAATATAACAGTTATTTCGTATTAATGGTGTGACATTTACCTAATCACTTAAACCGATATGACGATCAGCATATTCTTAATATGTCCTTTCTAAGTCAAAGTTTTTCCCTCCAAACAAATCTTTGTGTAGCCACGGCGACAACACAAGCTGTATGATTAACCAACAACATGTTCAGACGACGTTTCGAAACTTGACATGTGTCATTGCGGTGACTCCGGATAATTTACGTATCATTGCATATGCATCAGTTTTATGTTTTGCAGTGGGTTGTTTTATCTAATTCGATGTAAACCTTCCGCTTTGATTTACCTTTGTATGTATATGATACTGGTTTTGACAAAAACAAGAATAATTATTCACTGGACAAGACAATACTCTGTTGCGCACAGGCTGTAAATTGTACGTCATAATATATGCATGAGACAATAAACGTAAATACGGCGTGCGGTTGATGAACATGCAAGCTCTAACCAAGACTATGAGCGGACATACATGCAAGCTGTAATTAAGACCTTGAGATGACTTACTGATATACATGCAAGCTCTAAAATATCGTGATGACGTACTGATGTACATGTGAGCTGTACTTAAGACATGGCGTTTTATGATGGATGCTCCGTGTTCTTAGCTGACTCATCGGTTTAGCTTCTTCGTACGCCTGGTAAGTGTTACATGGTTGATGCCAACTCGTATAAGCTGTATGCACATTACCAACTCTTCCCATTCATCCGATTGACTATTGGTGGCAGCGACCGCCCCGGAATCAGGGGTCGTGGGTTCGGACCCCGACCGAGTCATACCAAATACTTTTAAAATGGTAAAAATGCTGCCTCGCCTGGTACTTATCATTACAATGTTAGTTTTACGAATGGTCGGCCTGTTGTCAGAATAATGTGACTGGGCGGGACCGTGTGGGACATCATGCTACATATATGAGGCATGATGCGACGATGCTAGGCATCACTTTAAACAGCAAAATGCGGACGTCCTAGATATATGACTGTACAGTTGTTTCAGCTACGTCAAAAATCTAAATTGCACACACACAGAGTTTCATCAGATTCTTAACATTTGTTTGTCAACCAACGTAGGCTTGTATGAGGTGTGTCGACTAACACACAAGAAACTTCCTTTTTCATGAAAATCACTTGAGATTTTGACCTGCTTATTTGATGGAGAATGAGTACCATATGAGACTGTGACATATATATATATATATATATATATATATATATATATATATATATATATATATATATATATATATATATATATATATATATATATATATATATATGTGTGTGTGTGTGTGTGTGTGTGTGTGTGTGTTTTGTGTGCGTGTAAACATATTGACATACTGAGACAGACAAACAAGCAGACTATAGTGTGTATGTGCGTATGCAGGATACACTAACTGTATATGTATATTTTTTAAGACTGATTACATTAGCTCTTACATGTACATACCACGCATCAATGGAAGACATCACATCACTGCGTACTGGAAATCAAAAATGTAAAACTTGTATCGTAACATCGAGTGATTTCTGAAGACGAAACAAACCTGATTTTTTTTGAAAACAACTGTATCTATACCGTATCAATCCGT
This sequence comes from Sinohyriopsis cumingii, assembly GCA_028554795.2. Taxonomy (NCBI): domain Eukaryota; kingdom Metazoa; phylum Mollusca; class Bivalvia; order Unionida; family Unionidae; genus Sinohyriopsis; species Sinohyriopsis cumingii. The sequence continues at coordinate 75,589,580 of CM068837.1, forward strand.
TGCTACAAAAACAAAAATAGCAAAATATCCTAAGCAAATATAAAAACAATTCAACACAAGTAGCTCAAGAAAGATTGAGAAAGCCCTGAACAGTTTAATATCAGCAATGAACAAAGTTAAAAAAGTGTAAATTCTAAGAAAATGGAAAATGTCGGGATGATCCGTTCAATTGTTATTCAAGAGTTGCTAATATCAAACGGTAAGATATAGTATTGTGTCAATGCATGAAACAAGAACTTGATTCAAACAAAAATAAACTTAGCTAACATTGAAACCTTTGGATGTAATTAAGCAAATATTTATTGTTTATGATTAGAATAACGATATTTGTCTTCCATACTATAATGTAGAAGCGAAATCATTATGGATTGCGGTTAATGAAAAATGGAAAGCTTATCATTGGCATGGTTGAATAATGTTACGCCAAACAATATTTGTATACAGTTGCCAATACAATATTCGTTGCATGTGTCTTCAGCTGATAATGAACCATTCGTTTACCATTGCATGGATGGATGATTATCTAAGAATATAGTGATAGGCTGGTATGCATATTATATTATTTAGCTGCGTGTGAATTTTGAATACGCAGTCAGTATTACATACTTCCATAACATAATATGCTGATGCAAAATAGTCTGCGTCGATTTATGCCAGCTAAGTATTTTCAATGATGCCAAAAGGAAATTCAAGCCAAAAATTAAAAACAAAACACAAGGTTCTGTTTGATTTCTGCGTATACGATTATCAGAGTTATCCTGAAAAAAGTTAAATCCATTTGAGACTAAATTTTGTCGGAAACATAATGCAAATTTATCAGGAGCATTATTACCCTCTTTTGTGCATTACACATGCAGGAGAGTTAACACCAAATCCATAATCAAAATGCTGGAATAAATTGCGTTCTTAATGTAAAGATAATCGTACCTCTTTGCAAAACGTGCAGATTGAAATGCATGAAGACTATTTCAACATATATCAATAAAGTAATAGTTAAGGTAGAGACTTTGCATAATTTACCTAGGTGTGTAGGTGTGCGGTTACAATGCACATAATTTATGTCAAATAAAATCAATCTTAAATATGTCTTAGCATTATCGCAAGTACTTCTCATAACTTCTTTCGCTTAGCTCTGCATAATACCAATATGGACAGGCTATAAGCATACTGGATTGAAGTCTCTGAGGAGACAACAACAAAATAGACATGAGCGAGAAAATGTCGATTCAGGTTATTAAATGTGACGACACAATAGTCTATCATTAACACAGACATTTTTCAAATTAGAACTTATCCTCTTTTGACTAAATATCATACATCATGACGAATTTGTGATAATTTAAGTTCCAGAGACGAAAACAATACAAAACGGTAATAATACATCCAGAGAGGCTAGTCACTTAGATGAAAATAAAGCGGAATTTGCACTATGATTGCCAAAGATAGAAGAAACAAAGCAGAAAATACAGGAATTCATTGTATTAACTCAGACGTTAATGAATGATATGGATAAAGATAGTGGCGCGACAATGAAAATTGTGGAAAACTTGAAAGGCCGTACCAACGATAAAAAGAAGACCAGCGTAAACGAGATTATAATAGACAGAAGAGAGATCAAGAAGAATAGTTGATGAACGAAGAAGATAAACTAAGTCGTTTGATAAGGGAAAAGCAATAAAAAGGGAATAAGAGGAGCGCAAGGAAAGGGACAATAACGACAGGAAAAGAAAAGAGGAAGAAAGGTGATATAAAGAAGAAGAGGAGCTCAGGATACGCACATAAGAACGAAATAGAAAAATGAACAAGGCGCGCATGTTACGCGAAGAAGAACAACAACATAGAAAAATAGAGGAAGAGAGGATAAAAATGGGCTGAAGAAGAACGACTGAGAAAGGAAGAGGATGATCGCAAATTAAAATAAGAGGAAAAGAGACTTAAAGAAGAATAATAGCGCAGACAAAGAGAAGACGAATAGAAAAGGCACTGGAAAGAAGAAGAAGTAGAGAGAAACGACGAAATAAGGGAAGAGGAGGGAAGACCCAGGAAGAAGGAGAAATAAAGAAAACGAATATAATAAGAAAACCGGATAAAGGATCGCGTGTATTGAAAGCCAATTGCCTACGTACCTACTTAAATGCCGAATCATCCATTATCATTTCAATTAAAAATAATATACAAACTTTTATAAATTTATTAGCAGTGAAATATTATAGCTAAAATTAGATTTATCAATGTATATTTCATTGGCTTAATAATATATGAAACGAATTACCGTATTCTAAGAACCGCACATATATGTATTTTCCGACAAACCTTTCATAAGCAAATATATGTATGAGAGCATGTTTCGTATGTGTAAGCATACCCGGCAAGAACAAATCAAATTGTCATCTTATATATATGGTATATTATCATCAGTATTAGTTATGCCATCTTTCAGTAATATTAAACGAGGAGATGTTCCAAAAGATACATACGAGTGTTACTGGATAGTATATGTGCATATAAGTGGGTAGAACACCGATATCAATTAATTCATATATTTTCGATATGGAGATTCAGATTCAAATGTTATTTTACACTAATTTTAGAACTATAGCTGTTATAGTTTAATTAACTGATATATAATCCAGATCGTAACGTTGATGGTACTTACCTGTTCCACCAAGTTGGCATAATTAAGCTGGCAAAACTTCCTGACGGTTTTCTTTGGTCTGTACCTTGATATCTGACTCCAGCGGAATATGCTTTAGACCTGAAATATGGCTCAGCCTGTGAAGTGGACTGTACTTCGAAAACTTTACTTTAAACAACTTTCCATCAAAAATGACATTGAAAACCCATAATGCATGTTCAATACTAATCTTAAAGCCATCCCTAGTTCTCAATTCTGTGTCGAGCGAATCAACATTCACTATATCGTCGGAATATACAGACTGGTTGTATTAGAACTTATGTTGTATGGCATAGAGACGCAGTTGGTTCGCAATGTTATAATGTATTTTCCAGAAAGTCTTAATGCGAAATCATGCAGATTAATTTGATGGCCGAGAAGTTTAAAGCGCTATCCGTTATGGATCACGGTAAGTTCACCTCTGCCTGCGTGGTTTCGAGTCTCGGATTCAGCAAATTCGGGTATGTGAGAAAGCTTGCAAGCAGCTTCTCTTGATCGGTTGTTCTTTCCGGGGTTTTCCCGGAATCTTCATCCACCATTAATACTGGCTGCCATGTATAGCCTATAGTGTTCTGCAAATTGGCGTTAAATCCCCCAAAAACAGCACCAACAACAACAACAATGTCATCCATTATTTCACGTCAGAGATAAACCTATCTACACCTTGGATGGTACCATCAACGTCATTTGGGTGGCTAGGTGCATATATTTGGGTTTCATCAGCGTACAAGTGGTGAGACACGGGACGATGATCTATGACACTTGAGATCGACGGAGTGTATATAATGAGAGAACAGGTCCAATAACAGACCCCTGTGGAACAACCACAACATATATCAACTGGACTGAAGTGTATTCCATTTGCATATACAAGTTGTGTCATGTTGTCCAAGTAGGACTTGAACCGCGATAAGTCTGTGTAACGAATGTCAAATGCATGCCGGGGATCGTTAAGTAATATGTCATTGTCTATCGTGTCAAAAGATGCAAACAAATCAAGGAGGGTATTAACTACTTTTAGAAAAGTAGTTTCAGTACCGTGTCATTAACGATATGCGGAACCGACTACGTGATTTCAGATGAAATAGAACAACCTTTTCTAAGATTTTCTGTATGACTGGGAGGGTATAAACAGGGTGAGAGTTCTTTAAACTGGTATCGTCTAGTGTTGGATTCTTCTGCAGAGACCGCTCCGGTGGCCTAGTGGCTAGGGTTCGATCCCCGGCCGAGTCATACCAGAGACTTACAAAAATGGTACTAACAGCTGCCTCGCTTGGCGTTCAGCATTAACAGGTCAGTGTTAGGACTGGTCGGCCTGGTGTCAGGATAATGTGACTGGGTGGGACATCATGCTACATGTCTGCGGCATAATGCCCCAGTGCTAGACATCACTATAAACTGCCACATTGCAGACATCGTAGCGATATGACTGAAAAATTGTTAAAGCTACGTAAAAAATCAAAATCACAAATCACTCTTTTGCAGAGGCTTTACAATGGCAAGTTTTAACAATGACGGATACTCCCCGGATGAGAGAGAGGTATTAATAACATAAGCTAGTGAAGGCAATACTGGCTCAAAGCAATCAAGTATCAGTGATAATGGAAGTGAATCAAGTTCATATTACAATGGTGCATTCAGTGTCATGATTGTACGTACGAAATATATATAGACAGGTTCAAATGATGCTAATGGTTGCCACTCAAATTATGTATCCCGAATGTTTGGTGACGACGAGTCAATTGAAATTGTACTGTCAAGCTTATTCTGATGGTTTGTACTTTGTCGCGGGAAGAAAATGCAAACATGTCCGGAAGGCCGACTGGAGAGAAGATAGTTGGAAATGGTGTAGATGTGTTAATTGACATTAGCTTGTTGGTAATCTCGAATAGCTCTTCGCAATTGCAACTTTCCATGATCTGAGTGGTGTAGTGGGCTGATTTCGCTGCATGTACTATATTTGTGACAGTCTTATTTGCGGCTTCATATATTTGCTTATGAATAGTGAGTCTGGTGGAAAGCCAAATCCTCTATACATTACGGCGGTCTCGTTTAGCAGTGCGATGCCGGTCGCTAACACTGCTATACCATGAAGAACACTTTAATTGATCATTTTTGCTTCGTAACCTGGACATGCTTGTCAAGCAATGAACGCAGGCTGTTATCGAGTTGTTCTGCTTTAGGAGTTAAGCAAGTTTTTAGGAAAGCTTGGATGTCGTTCATTAATTTGTTTATATTTATCATGCAGATGTGATATGATGCAATGTCATAGGATACCAGGCATGACCATATAATGTTATCATCAGGTTGATAAAAAAATCCAGTCTAAAATGTGACCATGATCATGCGTGGGTTGGTCAACTGACTGTCTGATGTTGAAAACATTAATTTTAATATATGAGTTTTGATGTATTTGGGTTTCTGAGACATCAAAGTGAAAGTTGGAATCTCCAAGAATAATCAGATTGTCACCTATCGAAATTAGATAGTCCAGGAGATCCTGAAACTGCTCCAAATACAGAGAGTCAGCCAGCTTGTTTTTCTACTAGGAGGAGAGCATTATAGGCAAACACAATGGACTGACATTTGCTCCAGCATGAGTATGGTTTAGACTAGTTCAAACGATGTGTGGTCGAACTTGAATGTTGTTGTATGATTAAGACGTTTGGTCATTACGTTTTTGCTGATGACAGCAATTATGGTCGATGATAAAATTAACTTTTAGTGTGCGCTTTTTCGTCATTCTTATTGACTCGACATTGAATAATGCAATAATAATACCATACTTCTGTTTCATAACTCAACCTTGAATACACATAATCAGACAGAAAATTGAAAACTAGGTGGCTGGATTTCAACATGGTACACCTGCGTTATACGTGGATATGTTTACCAATAAACTATGAATATTACGACAATACCCTTCGGAAATACTTTACTTGGTCATAATGTTATGAACGTATATCGATCTCATTAGGACATAAAACATTTGAATTTGATTGGTTGGTTGGTTGGTTGGTTGATTAGTATTATTACGTCTATAACACCATTTTATGTGGCTCTAGATGGCGGCAAGTATTTGTTCAGTAGAAGAACCCGGAAAGAACCACTGACACACAATAAGATACTGGCAAGCTTTCTCACATGCCCACGTAGGTAGAGTCAAGACTCTAAACAATGCGCATGGAGGATAGAGTAAGTGATATAAAAATGGTGAGCGCCTTAGACAGATTGGTCATCAGAGACACCATTCATAAATGACTCTAGCGATTTATGAAAAAAAATATTTTAAATGGCAAATCTACTGATTCGCAGACTAGAATATACTACAAATAGGTACAATCATCTGAAATGCATGCAAATAATGAATGCATTATATAATTAAAACAAAATATAAATAAAAGAACAATAGATCCGATAAAATACATGCAAAATCGATCTATATCTAAAACAAACGAGTACCTTCAAGATTAAAACTTTATAGTGTCCTAATCAAAACTACTATGCTATTCCGGATTACGGCCAGTTGTTCCATACCCGTTTAGTAAGAGAAACCTTATAAATGGTAAATACTGAATTGATAAAATGAACATTATATCAACATATGACATTTGGCATGCTATTGTTATCATCCGACTCTTTTCCTGGAAACCGGTATGGTTTTATTACATTTGTTTCCTGATTATGTTGATTTAAAATGAATATCATGTTTAAGATATGCATCCACATAGTGTCAGTCTAGAATATCAGCAACATGTGAATATATTTGTTTTCCGACATGTTTTGGATCATTGGATACAAAGAAAAAGTACTCTAAAATGGAAGATAAATCTGTGCGAACTTATTTAATACAATATTTCAAGTAAAAATTATAAAATTAAAAATATGTCATCACCGTGTCGAAAAATATTTGAAAAATAATTGAATAATCACCCGACACTTGTCAATAAATTTTCAAACAATTTGAACTTGTGTAAATACAAAAAAAAAATAATAACAAGAACAATGCCGGTGCTTTTTCATATATATGAATAAGAATAATAGAGGATGAATACCAATTTAGAAGCAAAACACAAATTGTGAAAAAGTTTCATTAAATATTGAAGCTATACTTATTAATATCTGTTTTGGTTTAACCAATGTCAGACTGTTGAAGTTACAATAGTGTGAACACATATACCGCAATCATGAAAGAGGTGAATCGATTTTAAGTAAAGCCTTTTGAGTTATTTTGGTATGTCCAATTACAGACTAATCACAGCGGATGCATACAAATCTGCAAATAAAAAACGAAACGTTGCATTATGACATGTTGTTTATTGAATAAAGTGTATAATCGTTTAATCTGTTTAATATATGAAATATGGAGGGAACATAAAAGCCGCAGAAGCATGTATTAATCGTTATTATGTGGAATATATTTTTTTGCAGGCATTTGTTAATCTGTATTTGCCTCTTTTGGAGCCAAATTTAGAGAGATGTTAGAGCAATGTTTAAATAAACTATGTGGACAATTATGAAACAGTTTCCTTCCCTATGCGTAGGTCACAAAAACGAATAATTTCAATAACTTACATAAAAACGAATATCTTAGTATATAATGATTATGTCTGAGGTACACATTACGATTTCAGCTGCCACATTTGAAACAGTGCGGTTTAAGGGGTTTACACACTGCATGAGATGCATCCAACTGAAATTTAAATTTAAAAAAAGGTAGTTAGCGTTAGTTTACTGCAGATATAAACAATATATTTATTCTAAATTACGAGTGCTCTGGTATCAAAATAAAATTGAATTATATAAATGATTATATATATATATATATATATATATATATATATATATATATATATATATATATATGTATATATGTATGTATTGTGTGTGTGTGTGTGTGTGTGTGTGGTACGTATTGGCATGTATCTCATGTTCTAATATTGGATATTAAACTAAATATTATTGATTTTATGTTGTTTGAATTGTCCTGGGTGGAGGTGGCTACCCGTATAAGTGTCACTTTCAAGGAAGCGTACTCATTTTGAACTGGGTTGTAATCAATATGTAAATTCATTATTCATCGAAACATCGGCAAAATTTAAAGTGTCTTGTTTATTCTTGTACACAAATTAAATAGGGAGGTCAAAACCCCGAGGTTAAATTGGATTGAAACGAAAGCTAATCTACACGTGAATCAGTTGAGAGAGAAAAATCGATGCTATAATCAACAGTTGTGATTGGCAATGCCTTTACATTAAATGGAAACCAGCGATTATAAACCAAATAATAACATGTATAATTTAGTTTTGATTAAAAAAAAAGTCTTTTAGCATGTTCTCAGCCGATAATTAATATCATTAATTTACAATGCAAATATTGGTCTGATTCAAAGTCGCTAAACTGTATATGAAATGTAAAAGAAACCGTTTAGTAGGAGCAGAAATGAAATGCATTCTACCTAACAGTAAGGTGGGAGAACTAAACATTACTGGAATCAATAATTAACAGAGTCAAGTTGTATTAGAGCATTAGTTTTTATGCAAAACCGTTGACAGGTACATGGGTATATATATATATATATATATATATATATATATATATATATATATATATATATATATATATATATATATATATATATATATATATATATATATATATATATATATATATATATATATATATATATATATATATACATATATATATATATATATATATATATATATATATATATATATATATATATATATATATATATATATATATATATATATATATATATATGTATATATATATATATATATATATATATATATATATATATTATAGTAGGACTTCTACATTTTATTCGTGGATTATTCTTGGCTTTGAAACCTTAAGTTCATATTTTTTTCATTTTACATACTGTTTGCAGGGAACTAAATTTTATTTTCCAAAGCTTGTTGTTTTCACTCTTTCATGAGTCACTGTTTATTCGATCTTAGACACGGAACATAAGATAAAATTAATTGCAAAGAACAGACGAGCGTGTCTCCAATCATTCTTTTGTACAACATACGAATGGGTGGCCATTAAAAAATCACGTAGAAGGGATGCATGGGTCGCCAATCATTCGTTGTTTAGGACTTACGCATGAATCGCCATTTATTTGTGTGTACAGCTGTCATTTATTTATTAATTATGTAGGACGGAGGCATGAATATACTTTCATTCATCATGTAAGCCTAACTCACATGTCAATATTGTTTCATTGTCTAGAAATAGACGCATGGGTAACCATTCATTTAAATGTTTAGGAAAAAGGCATGGGTCGTCTTTAATAGATTGTCTAGGACAGACGCACGATTCGTCATTTATCCGTTGTTTAGGACAGACGCATGGTTTGTCTTTCATTCATTATGTAGGACAGACGCATGATACGCATTAATTCCTTGTATAGGACAGACACATGGTCGTCATTCCCTTATTGTGTAGAACATATACATGTGTCATCATTTATTCATTCGTCGTTTTTTATTAATGTAATGTCTTAAAAACAACATAGATACAATGTGTAGATATGAGAACGACGATGACATGACGTAAAGTTATGTATATATATATATATATATATATATATATATATATATATATATATATATATATATATATATATATATAAACCCATACATATAACAGAACATAACAAATTGTTTTAGTTTATTTAATTAATCCCTCATGCTTCTTTTCAGCTTGAATACTAAAATGTCTTGTATTTTATGACCACAAACAATGGTCGCACCAAGATTCCATAGACATCTAGTATGCTTCAAGACAATAATTAAAACATCCGATATGACAATATGAACTTATTAATGATCTAAATTTTACTTGCCGTACTCGAATCATAATAAATTTTTAAACAACGTTTTGTTTTTTTCTAATGATTTTATTATGGGATTTAATGTTAAATTGTGGTATGAAAGTCACAGAAAGGGTATGTCTTTTATGTAAGGATGATTAAATTTTCGATTGATTTACGACAGTCACTGAGTATTTTGTGTGAGTTTATAAAGGATTTATATATTTGTAAACCACATTAACACTGGCAAATCACAACCCTGCCCCTCATCTTCGTTTGAGAAGTATCACTGTTACGATATGAATGTGTTTGAATCATAAACTGCAATCATAACGTTAATAATTGCCATTGAGTTATTTACACATACAGTGCTGTATGATTACATGCAAAAGGTTTACGTCACGCAATTGTTAATGTTATGGAGACCAGGCAAACATCCTGCTTAGAACAAGAAAACGCCGTGCGTTTTTGGTGACTTGCATATTAGTGATATACAATAATATATTTCTAATCGTTAGCATTTTGTGTTGGAGTGAAATACCATACTAAAAATGTAATATTTACTAAATGGGATTCAACAACAAATCTATAAAGAATTATACGGATTAGATCGTATTTTCTGTATTATCCTGACTAATTTGGTATGTCTGACTTAGCATTCTGAAAGGGTACTGTTATTATATATTTTGCAGGTTTGCTATATCCTTATAAGAGCAAACCAAATGTGACCAGGCAAGACACACACACACACACACACACACATATATATATATATATATATATATATATATATATATATATATATATATATATATATATATATATATATATATATATATCGATCTATCTTTTCATATGTTGATATCTCTCACTCTCTCTCTCTCTCTATCTCTCTCTCTGGCCGACTGAACCTCTTTCTGTCTATGTCTGTCTATCTGTCTCTCTCTCTCTCTCTCTCGCTCTCTCTCTCTCTCTCTCTCTCTCTCTCTCTCTCTATATATATATATATATATATATATATATATATATATATATATATATATATATATATATATATATATATGTATATGCCACATTATCGTTTCCATTCTGTGCTTGCCCAGTGTTTGTTATGGGATGGAATGTTTATGAAATGAAATATCGTGTCATATGATTCATTACATTTCAGTATTTACAAATGCCGGGTGTTCAAATCAAACGGTTCGACAATATCGAAACTACTGGTGCATCACAAAGAGCCCAGTGCCATAAGGGAACGATGGTACCACTTACGTATATTGTAATATCCAGTGTCATACGACTGCCATTCGTACCGCCCGCGTGTATTGTAATACCCCAGTGCCACAAGAAAGCCAATAGTGCCATTTATACGTACGCTAGTACTACAGTGGTATAAGACGGTCATTGGTATCCTTCACGTGTATGGTAATACCCGAGTGTCATAAGATATATAATGGTACCACTCTCGTGCATGCTAATAGCAAATTGCAATAATACAAATGATATTGACACTCACTTGTAGGGTAAATTTCCAATTACATAAGACAGCCAATATTATAGCTCACCTGTATGGTACTACTCCATTGTCATGGGATTATCAATGGTACCATTCATGTGTGCAGTAATACCTCAGTGCCATAATACTTATAATGCTACCACTCCCGTGTATAGTATTACCCTTGTGTCATTCGACAGCCAATAGTACCACTCACTAGTAAGGTAACGACCCAATGCCGTACGACAGCCAATGGTACTACTCACGTGTACATTAAATATCCAGTGCGATAAGACTACCAGTGGTACCATTCCCGTGCATAGTTATAATCCAGTGTCATAGGATAGCCCATGATATCACTCACGTGTTTAGTAATACCGCAGTGCCATAGGATAGTCAATGGTACCATAATATGGCCAATATATTCATTCACGTGACTAGTAATATCCCAGTGGCATATTACATTCATTGGTACTACTCACGTGTATGATTTTACGTCATTGCAATACTACAGCCATTAGTACCACTCACGTGTATGGTAATACCGCATTGCCATAGGACAAGCAATGGTAACATTCAAGTGCATTGTAACACACACTGCTATAAGACTGACCTTGGTATCAATCTAGTGTAGTGTAATACCTCAGTGCCATAAGACAGCCACTGATACCACTCTCATGTAAGATAGTGAACAGTGGCATACGACGGCCATTGGTACCACTCACGTGTGTGTTGATACATTAGTGCCATAAGACAACCAATGTTACCAGTCACGTTTATTGTAATACCATAGTGCAAATAAGACAGTCAATATTACCATTCAAGTGTCATGTAATTTCCCAGTGATATAAGACGGCCAATGGTAACCATCCCGTGTGTAGTAATACTTCCTTGCCATACGAGAACCTATGGTACCACTCATGTGTATAACATTGTCTCAGTGCCACAAGAAAGCAAAGTTTATCATTCACGTGTATGTTAATACCCGAGCGCCACAATACATAATTGCCGTAATACAGCTCGTAGGACATTTCACCTGTAAGGTAATGCCCCAATGTCATAAGAAACGGCATCCAATGTTTTCAATGATGTGTATAGTAATACCCAAGTACCATAAGACAATCAATGGTACGATCCAAGTTTATTGTAATTCGCCAATACCAATGGTATCACTCCAGTTTATAGCAATAATCTTGTAACATTTGATAGCAAATGGTGCGACCCACGTTTATATTACTGATCCAGTGCCATAACATATGCAATGGTGCCACTCCCGTGTATATTAAAACCCCAATGTCACAAGACAGTCAATAATACCACACCCGTGAAAGGTAATTCCCCAGTGCCATACTATATCCAATTGTACCCCCCTGGTGTATGGTAATAGTCCAGTGACATATGACAGCCAATGTTATCACTCACGTGTATAATAACTCGCCGATGACGTCTGACAACCAATGGTATCATTCCCATGTATAGTAATACCCCAGTGACATATGACAGCCAATGGTACCATTCCCGTGCATTGTAATACCCAATGCCATTTGATCCCCTCACCTGCATGGTAATACCCCAGTGTAATATGACAGCCAAAGGTACCACTCTCGTGTACAGTAGTAATTCAGTGGTATAATACGGCCATTGGTACCACTTACGTGAATAGTAATACCCCAGTGCCATAAGGCAAATGTTGCCATTCACGTTTATAGTAATGTTCCAGTGCCATTTGACAGTCAATGGCACCATTTGACAGTCAATGGCACCACTCACATATGCGGTAGTACTTCTGTTTTATAAATGACAACACATGCACTTGTACGACTCACATAAAAGCCATAATATTGCAGCATACCACTGGAAGTTCTTTAATGTAATGGCATATACATTGGCCTGACTCGTATGTTGATCAAATCACTGCTACAATCACGACTAGTATGTATGTTAGCACATCAGTGCCATTACACAGCCATAGGCACGACTTACATGTAACCTGCATAGTAATGCTTCATTGTCATGTGCTATATGGACGCCTATTACCTGAATTATTCACTGGGGCATACAGTGTCCTCCGATGTTTGTCCAATTACAATATATATGTTGCTGCAAAAGAAAATGGTTTCCCGATCAGAACACCGGCAGCCGGCATAAAAACAGAGTAACATAAAGTATAAGCAAATGATCGATTATCTCAAATAATTATAACTATAATGGTAATGTTACGACTAATGTAAACAATTAGTTCATACAAATACAACTGCAGTTGCATTGCTAAGGCTGAATTCGATAAGATTTTTTGAAAAATGTAAATTCACATTGACATTAAGGTATTGTTAATTTCAGCATACCTACTTTCTGGTGATATTATCAGTTAGGGACAGATAACACCTGTCGACATAATCATACATACCTCGTATTCCGTCCCCCACAAGCAGTAAACGGCATACAGTTAAGCGTACGTTATCTGGACTCATATCATATGGATTATTATTTATATGACCATTAATAACCGTTTCTTTTCCTCTCTCTTTTATGTTGACGGTCACATACAGATGCATCGTATTTATCATCTCGCCGACTATCTTTATTGTAAGGTTATGTCAATCAGATACTGAAAACATGGGTACGTAACGAAATGAGAAGCATGAGTTATCTCTGGGAATATAGTGCCTTCAGCATTGTATATATACATCGGCAAAGTTCGAATCATTCCGGACGAGGAACCCCAAATAAGCAGTTCTTCGGAGACATAGCAAGCATATAGTTCTGTTTTCTTCCTAACATTTATGAAAGTATTCTGATCTTTATAAATTCTAGATTGTGTTGCTTCGTTCTTTGTAGATTTGAAGATTTTACATCATATGATATGTCAACATGATAAAGATAAATGCTTGAAAACATTGTATCAATCGTTTCATATGTATATTTTGTATAACTTGATATTTAGTCATTAGAACAATGCAGTACTATTTAGAATTGAGTCGTGTGATTTTATCAGTAGTGTTTGTGTGTATTGTGTATTGATTTACAGGCATGGAGAACATTTCAAGTATTATTAAGAAATCATGGTTCCCTTTTAAATTTCACTTATATATAGACAACATTTTAGTGTATTATTTGATTATTTAAAAAATTCTCATGCATGTATTGGCTTAGTTTCAGTTTATCAAATATTGGACTATTGACGGAATGCCTGTTACAGCTTAAGTATATCTGGACTACATTTTGGTTAACTGGTTACACTGTTCTACAGCCATAATGCTTCCAAAATAAATTTAGTCAAATCTTACTAACTATGGGTCACTAAGAACGAAACAGATGCTTAAAATTCCTTATTGGCTCCAATTGTGAAGATATGATACTGAATCAGTATATGAAACCCTTGGCGGAGGATAAGTGTGTTATAAACTAAAGGGATCTCAATTTAAACCAGAAATGACGAAAACAAAACATTGACTGGATCTATTAAAAATATATGATTGGGTTTGAAAAATACTTGCTTTTTATTTCTAAGTGTTTGATTTTGCAAACTGGATACGTTTATGTTTAGAGATGCCTCATACTTGTATAAACAATCATGTAACGTCTGCTATGTTTATGGTGAAGTGATTTGTTGCATTCACTATTGTTACGAAAGCGTATCATTGTTGTTTTGGTTGCAACATTAGAAATCAGGACCAAAGTTGGGGCCTACATGTATACTGCAACACTCGTGCAACAAATTGTTGCCAGTGGTTGAACGAGAAAAATATATATGCTCTTTTTGTAGTGCAAATGATATGGAGAAAGCCATCATATATTAACTGTTAATCATGCATGTTGACTCAAACTGTGAAAGGTGTGTCAAAGAAGAAAAAGTGGACGGATGAGTTATCCACACATTCCATCAGTTATAGGCCCAGTACCTCATGGACAAGGACTACCGGTTCCTGATCCACCAGAATCATTCTCACCTGAGTCAGATGAGGAACAGGAAGAGGACGAAACTTCTAGTCCTGAATCATCAATGTCACGTGACCCATATGTTCTCCCATCCTACTCCTCTGAACCACACCTCATAACACAATGTGAACTGAATGACCTTGTCAAGGGTTTGGAATTATCCAAGAGTAAGGCAGAGCTGTTGGGTTTCATACTGAAGCAGTATAATCTCCTGTCAGGTGACGTTAGGGTTTAAATGTTACCATCAGCAGCATCTTGTCTCATTTTTATTCATGGAGTGTGATCTTGTAATCTGCAACTACATCGCTAGCCTGATGGCAGCCCTCAACATTGTTTATAATCCATATGATTGGATAATTTTCATTGATTCATGGATGCTGAGTCTTAAAACTAATTTGATGCATAATGGCAATGTTTTGCCATCAATTCCAGTTGGTCATGAAGTCGATGTGAGAAACAGGGATTTCAATTTAAACGAAAAATGACTAAAGTAAAACTTTGACTGGAATAGATAATGAATATATGACTGGTTTGGACAGTACATGCATTTTATTTGTTAGTGTAAGGCAGAGCTTTTGGGCTTCAGACTAAAGCAGTATAACCTCCTAGCATGTGACGTTAGGGATTCAATGTCCCCTGACCATCAACATGATCTTGTCTCATTCTTCTTCATGGAGGGTAATCTAGTAGCCTGCAACTGCAGCGATGTTGTGATGTCAGCTCTCAACATTGTTCATGATCAATATGATTGATAATGTTCATTGATTCATCGATGACGAGTCTTACAACTATTTTGATGCATAATGGCAATGTTTTGCCATTAATTTCAGTTTGTGATACAATACATGTGAAGGAAACATATTAAAATAAGAAACAGTTTTAAAGTTGCTTACAATATGACAAACTTTAATGGAATCTTTTGGCAATTTGAAGGTTCTTGCTTTCTGCAGACTGGATACACTAATTCTGATGTTTTCTCTGCGAATGGGATAGTCGTGATGGAAGATTCCCACGGCAACAAGATATATTGGCCACTCCGACTTACATTGGAGCCTGAGAGGAACATAGTTCAGCATCCATCACATGTTGAATCCAGGAAGATTTTGTTTTCTCTCTTGCACATCTGGGTCTGATGTCAAGGCCATGGACAAAACACAAGCAGCTTTCAAGAAAGTGTGTGGAAAATGTCAAGGTTAAGAGAAGGTAGGATGAATGAAGGTGGCTTAGTTGGTCCTCAGATTCGTGAACTTTTGATGATGCATTTGACCGTGCACTACGTGACACGGAACTAATGGCATGTAAAGCCTGCCAATTAGCGGCAACACATTTTCTCGGAAACAACAAGGTAGACAACTACAGGGAGTTGGTGGAAAACCTCCTCAAGGCATACACAAGCAGTGGTTGCAACATATCACTAAAGACACATTTTTTGCACTATCATCTAGATTGTTTTCCACCGCAATATAGATCAATGAAGTACGTGCACGACGACCAATTTCACCAGGACATTGCAACAATGTATAAACGCTATCAGGGCAAATGGAATCCATTAATACTTGCATAATAGTGCTTTAGTGATACGTGATGATCCATGTAATTAATACAGGTGACAGACTACTAAGCGTCGAGGTAACACTGCATAAGGACTAAACTTTATACTTATACACAGAAACTAGTTTTCAGCCCTTTGTTTCATACTATATTGCAACAATATGACCATTTGCTGTTTTTAAAGTGGTACATACACTGGACAGGTGAAATATTATCAAATATATCAAGTCCCATAATTCATGGAACATTTTACCTCTGGAGCAGATGACTTCTTAACAATTGTAGACCAATGTTAATTGATTATGTGCATAATTCCTATTACATTTCACCGATATCTTCAGTTCGTTTTGACTAATTCATTATATGACTATTTACATAATTCATAATACATCTCATGTATATCTGCACTTCACATTGGTTAACTGAATAGTTGACTATATACAGATCTCCTATTGCATTACAAGAGTATCTTGACTAGGCTTTGGGTTATGTATTATTTCATTATATAAAGTAGCTTATATTGTATTTGAAATACAGCAATTCTAGAAAAAGTATGACTTTGGCAGTGATTTATTTAGTAACAAATTTAGTGGTATTGTCATTTATAATTTAGATATATATGGTGTTCGATTTAATGAAGCATACGTTTGTACTGCAATCCTAAGTGTTGTCTTCTTTTCGTTACAGTTGTAATTCGAAACTAGTTACATCTCGCACCCTCGCAGTGCAACATATATTTGGTATCTTAATGGTGTGACACCTTCCTAGTGACTGTGACGATGTTCGAACCTGGTCACCTCATTCAACCCCACAATATGACATATATTTCGTATTAATGGTGTGACACCTTCCTACTCACATAGACCGAGATGAGGATCAGCATGTTCTTACTATGTCCTTTTTCCCTCCAAACCAATATTAGTGTAGTCACGGTGTCAACACAAGCTTTATGAATAACCAACACATTGTTCAGACGAATAATCGACGTTACATTGTACATGCAGCATTGTGATGAATCCGGATAATGGACGAATTATTGCATATGCAGCAGTGCGATGTATTGCTGTGGGTTGGTTTTCCTGGAAGGTGGCACATGTAGAACCTTGCACAATACTGTTTAGTGCAACCGAAATAAAGTTTAAACATTGCCACCTTTTTTTCTTCTATATAATTCGACGTAAACATTCCGCTTTGTTTTGCTTTTGTATGTTTGGGATATTGGTTTTGAGAAAAACAACAATTATTATTCAATGGACAGGTCTGTATCGCACACAGGCTGTACATTTTACAACATATTAAATGTATACGACAATTAACATATATATGGCGTGTGACTGATAAACATGCAAGCTGTACTTAAGACCTTGAGATGACGTACTGATATAAATGCAAGCTGTAATTAAGACCTTGAGATGTCATAATGCTGTACATGTAAGATGTAGCTAAGACCTTGAGATGGCATACTGATGTGCATGTAATCTGTAACGAAGAAGACGAGCTGACGTACTAATGTACATGTAAGCTGTAATTAAGACATTGATAGGACGTACTGATATGCATGCAAGCTCTAATTAACACATCGTGATGTCCTACCGATGGACATGCGAGCTGTAATTAAGACAGTCATATGACGTATTGATGTACATTTCAGTGTAACCTGTAATGAAGATCTAGCGATGACGTAACGATGCATATCTAATCTGTAATTAAGACATTGAGATGAAGTATTGTTCTACATATACTTTTTTCTTTGGTTTTTGAAGTAACAACATTATCCATAAATAAATAATACTGAACCTCTTGACGGTATTCTATTGTTTTTCTTCAAAAATGTACATGAACATATCTTTTTTGATATGATTAGTTGAAAACTTTAAACTGTTATCAACAAAAGTTGTTTCATTCAATGATCAATTTTCTTTCTCTTACATGAAATAATATAACATACGACGGCGTTTGACAGTGAGTAAGCAAGTATCATATGATATAATATTATAGCTGACACAGGTAAATATTCGTGGCAAATCTGGTGTGTTATGATGGATGCCAAGTCTTCATAGTTGACGCATCGATTTAGTTTCTTGATACGCCCGGTAAGTGTTTCATGGATGATGCCAAATATAATAAGCTGCATGCGCACTACCGAATGTTCCCTTTGATCCGACGGACTATTGGTTAGAGCGTCCGCCCCGGATGAGGGAAGTCGTGGGTTCGGACCCCGGCCGAGTCATACAAAATATTTTTAAAATGGTACAAACAGCTCCCTCGCTTGGCACTCACCATAATGGTGTTAATTGTACGACTGGCCGGCCTGCTGTCAGAAAATTGTGACTGGGAGGGACATCATGTTAAATTTCTGAAGCATGATGCCCCAGTGCTAGACATAACTTTAAACTGCCAACTGAAGACGTCGTAGCTATATGACTGGATAATTGTTCAAGCTAAGTTAAAATCTAAATCACACACACACACACAGACACACACACACACACACTTTCATCACATTCTTAACAACTGTTTGTCAACGAACGCATGTTCGTTTGCAGTTTGTCAACTACCACACAGGACAGTTCCTTTTTTCATTAAAAATGACATGAGATATTTACCAGCTTATGTGATGAAGACTAATTAACATATGAGACCGCACATATTTATTTCATAAAGATCGATTACCATATGATATTTTATCTTGTTCATGTCATGAAAAATGAATGCCATATTAGACCATTACATGGTCTATTTAATGAAGAACGATTACCATATGAGATTAAGATATGGTTATGTCACGAAGAACCATATTATCTGTGCATTAATGATACTTATATATGTCAAACTGTACGAGAGCTCTTTGGATTTTAATTACATTGTTGTAAGCACAGATTGATCTATCTTTTCAAAATGAATGACGTGAACAGGAATAATAAATGACAGCAGTGGTTTTCTGCGAAACACACTAAATCTGGGAAACAAATGATCAAAGTTGATATAATATTGGCTGTTTTGAGACATTAAGTGTAGACAACTTTCCAAACAAACTTTTATTAAATATTGATTATAGTTCCTTGATACATTTTAAGCGTAATGTTTGGATCATATTGTTGATATGTATATATTATCTTCCACTTCCGATTTTTTAATAAGATTTTTTAATATGTATTTTTATGCATGTATTTATGTATGTATGTCTGTCTGTATGTATGTATGTATGTATGTATGTATGTATGTATGTATGTATGAATGTATGTGCATTAACCTATCCAGCTATTTGTCTTTTTATATTCTACTTTCTTAGTTTCTTTAAAATAATTTAAAATCAAGTAAGCACTTGTACATTTTGAATTGAGGTGATAGAAAAACTACAACTCAAGGTGCTTCTTATCCTGGATTTTCTTGTTGGGGATATGGATACTAATATTGGATTGGCTGATTTTTAATGTGTGCGTCGTTGTGACATTGATTTAATTTATTGCGAAGCTTATTAGAAATAAAACAAATATTGCATTTGTAAGCAATCACTGACAACGTCATGCTTGAATTGACAAATATAGTTCACCAGTCAGCTTAATTTATGTCGTCAGAATAAAAGACGAGGTATTGATTTGGCTGAATGTCATATTAAGTTATTGAAGGCCATTCAGCTAGTTACGTGATGTTTGTTTCAAAATGAGACGAAATCTATGTTACGACAAAATAGTATCACCTATGTGAAGGATTAATGAAAAATAATACTAAAAAAAGGTTGATTTCCAGGTTTATATCTGTAATATATATTAATTTCGGTATGTTAGTCAAACAGGTCCAACAGTGTACAAAATTATGTGAACATTATATTTTCCCACCGTTATCACACGATTAAACTACTGGGTTCGCAACACTTTATTTGAAATAAACTGACGAGGTGGGTGCAAAGAGTATAACTGTACCGTCGCAGACCGTTCCATTTCACGGTATACCATAGTTATATTAGAGACCAATAGTTAAAAGCTCAGAGGCAGGGCCGTGCTACATATTTCTTAATCAAAAGCTATAGAAAGATAATGCTCTGATTAATATCAAAACAAGACCATTCTATATCAATTTTTGTTTTAAAAATCATCTTGGGATAAATGAAAATTTCAGCACCAAATAATAGCCGCCACTAGAAAATAATTTCAGTTAACAATATTTTATGATTTTGCTATGTGTATGCTAATTATTGTATAGGTTGTACTATTAAAGCTGTAACTAATAGAAGTCGATTAAGCTCGCATTAAAACTTACACACGTAACTACTGTGAGTCGATTAAACTGACATTATAATTTACACCTGTAACTAAAATCAGTTGATTAAGCTTACATTATAATATACAACTGTAATTATTGTGAGACCGTGCTGTATAACTTACACCCTGTACACGATATTGTCCTGACATTAGAGATGTGGTTTATACAAATAGGTATACCTTGCTACCCGGTTAATATGATAGGCATGTGAACACAAGCGGGATACCAACACCAGGAGAAGAATATAGTCAGAGCGGGCTACTAAATGTGTACGGGATACAAAAAACAGGGCAAGAATTGTGTCAGAGACAGCTAGTAAATATGAGTATGATGCCAATATCAGGGCAAACAAGTTACGAGAAAGGCTAGTAATTTAGAGTGGGAAATCAACACCAGGATAATATATATATATATATATATATATATATATATATATATATATATATATATATATATATATATATATATACCAGAAAGGGCTAGTAACTCTGAGTGGAATGTCAAGACCAGGGCAAGAAATGTATTAGTGGCGGCTTGTAAATATAATACATACTTTCCTCAACAAACGAGAAAAAAAAATCAGAAAACTTGAGAAATTACGTACAATTCAAACATAAAACTACTTCTTTCCTAGAACTCTTAAAAGTTATTTCGGTGTCTTGCAATGTACTATATGTACTTAACATATTAACATATGTTAGTAAATAACTAAGACATTATCTATTATTTATTCCTATATTTTTGTCCGAATGTTGGATTTGATCAGAGTGCTTTTTACATCATCTTTTAGGCCACCACGTTAGTATAAGTAATTAGTGTCAAACACGTGATTCAAGGTTCATACAATCAATATTATTCCGAGTTCTAAAACTTAATGTTGGGACAATAACGCTGTTCTGTAAGTAAAAACAGAAACATTTGTTTGAATTGGTTTATCATGATATCTGAAAACTTGCTGTTATCATATTTCTATTAGTAGCAAGGTTAAACGCAACCAAAATAAAATAATGCAAACTCAGACAATGCAAACACCTAAACAAGCTATTTAAATCCATGTGAATGCGTTAGATTTTTGTTCGTTTTGAACCAAAAACATTCATGAGAGATCAATCCCAAACGTTTGAAAGTAGCAATTCTGGCTTTTAAAGTGTGTTAATTACCAAAACAAATTTAATTTCCTGAAAAATATACAATGTGATGTAATTTTAAATAAATGACAGTATATAAGAAATAGAGAGTAAAACATTATCTAACTCAAACATTTCTTGATCCATTACGGGCTTTTGCTGATCAGCACGCACAACATACAAAACATATGGAAGAAATAAGATGTACATATAGTTGCATAAAGCTGCACATTTTACAGAGAAAGTTTGTGGACGAAAAAGAAAAACGAAATACAAGTTTTCAGAGGTTAAGAAATCGCCGAAAGACGACCATGAGTAATAATGTACCACAATGATGGAAATTAAAATAATTCTATCGATACCGACAGTGAAGCATGTGTAATTAGTTAGTCTAAGATCAAATGGAGTACGCGGGGTGAGGGAGGCGTGTTTTCATCCAACCCCATGATGACATACAGCGAAAGGTACATTGTCCGCTACATTCATTCGATCGGTTCACATAGATATCCAATCGGAATTGAAATAGATAGTGTAATAACAATTTAGATCCAAATTATAACATTCAGAACTCTGAGAAAACATTAAGTAGTTTTCCTAAAACGATTGCGTAGCAAATATGATTACTCAGATAAAGACTAAGTAAGCTTACTATTTGACAGCTTCCGGTTCAGTTGAGTCTAGGGGCTCCAAGAGGTGGAGACGCAAGTGAGGCTAGCAGAGCAGTTTGAGTCTACCACATTCTAGTCGGTGGAGAGATGGTATATATAAGGTGCAGGGGGTGGAAAATGAGTCGAGGAGGGAAAAGCGGAGAAGAAGGTGAAGGAGTATAATGAAACCGATTAGAGTAGGACTTTGGAGAATGTCAGCAGAAAGAGAATAATGAATCGGGATGAACAGGAGAGAAGATCACATATATTAGTAGAATACAATGACAGGTGGAACTCTTTTCCACACTACTAATCAAGTGATTGAATAGGCTATTACAAGGTCGAGCGTTCAGTTGTTTTTATATTGTTGTTCGTTATTTTTCACATTTTCTGCATATTCAATAATAAAACCGTCGACATTGCTGACTAGGGTCTAAGAATATTACATCTATATTTCACTAATTTTACTTTCAAACCAAAATGAAGCCTTAGTGGGACTTCTATAATAGTTTAAATAAAATATTTGGAGCACCCCACCATAGCCTTAACAACTCTGCCATGACCGTCTAACACTACAGTGGCCCTTGTTATTTTGCAAATATTTAAAGATACACCTATTTTAACTGTAATTTAACTGGAATTTAATTTATCACATACAGACCGTTTAATCATGATAATTATTGGACTGATTGATTTTGTATTTACCTTTGTTCTCGCCAATTATATAAAAACATTTCACAGTAAAGGAGAAGAGCGTTTGACACTTTCACCGGTACATTTGTTTTGGAAGAATGCATGTATGGTCGAAAATCCGCCTCTCTTCCTCTTTCGTTTTATTTTCTTAACCATCCTCATTTGCTGGGTAATATGACGACTGCCGGATGCATGTAAGATATGACTGCCTCTACTAGCGGATCAGATTAAGGTTGAACTCTCAGATGAAGGTTAATCGAAAATCAGATTTCAACAATATTGTATCAATCAGTCCGTCTAATCCATAATAACAAATATATTACTCATCTTTCCACCAATCCTTATATTCACTTCATGCACTTAAAACACTAGATTAAGGTCTTGCATACATTGCACTTAATGTATTTTCAATCGACATCGGAATGTATATGTCTTTCATCGTGTAAATATATAGGACAGGTAATAAACCAGGTTAACTTATTTCAATATTTACCTACCGGGTCCTTGTATTTTGTGAATATCTGCATCATACATGTTTCCTTGCTTATCTATACACAAGCATAACTGCTTTAAAACCTCATAAACTTTAGCTAGATCATAAATTACTAAGCCTTTAGTGGTCTTCAACATCAAGTACAGGGCGTCATTTACATGATTTATGGTATTACATAATATTGCCTGAATACTTAATAGCACAAACACAAGTTTGCGTCCGCTTTATTTATGTGTGTGCTAGCAGAGATTCGACCATTCAAAGTGACAACACGTTTATTTAGTTTCGTGCTTTGGATCCATTGTATTCCTCATGTTTCATGAGTCAGGTAGGGGTATAAACACTATATCGTCCATGTTTGGTGTCACTCAGCAGTTTTTACATGCGTTCTGTATGGATTCTTTATATGTAAGTCTTGCGCCAAAATATGACAGTTAGGCGGAATTGGTAAACTATTTATACATTCGAAAAGTTGTTACTACATGAGTTTTCAGGTCTTCTTAACCTTTTTTATTTTGTTTTATTCTCTATGATACATGATATTATCAAATATTGGTTAAACTCTAAGAACATATACTATTATGAGACGTTGCTCTTCAATTGAAATCATAAACGCGTGGAGTAACGTACATGAGGCTGGTAACATTTAAATCAGAAAGGGTACACTAATGTATACCCACACAACAAACAACCACTGGATCCATCATCTTTAAAAACTGCCGTTTCGGGGTTAAATTATGTAATATAACATATTATTTGTTTCTTTCTTCTTAACTTTTCATCTTCATTTTACCACTCAGTTGTTTGTATAACATTTTATCAACAGATCATTACTTTAGAAAAAAAAACGAAAAAAAAAAACGCTTGATATAATTCAAACAGCCATGTATTTTGAAACAAACTTTATATCGGTAGATTTTTCTGAAGTTTATTATATGTTCTATTTTGCTTTACAGGTGATCGTTTAAATATATATATACCGTATACTCTCTTTCGAAGTATAAACAATTGTCTTCTGAATTAAATCCCATTGGCGAAATCAGTATTGCGAGTTGTTTGTGTAGAGCGAGAGATCAATATATGTACACTTATACGTTCAACAAATCAGCTTTAATATTGGTTAAACATCTCTATACTTGACAATTCAATTTAAAACGGCCAATATCCCTTATCCTAACATTGAGTATTTCGTATTTCTCCCTCGTTCTCTTTTTCTCTGCAATTCTGCATTTATTTTCTTGTATCAGGTTATTTATGTAATGTTTTCCTCTCTCTTAATTTTGTTTACAAACGGGAGAATACACGAATAAATTTGTATTAACTTAATTTCAGTCATGAACTATCAAGTGGTGTTATTATAATTATAATTATTATTATTATTAATAAGAGCAGTAGCAGTTTTATGGGTTTTTATGTAAAGATGATAATTATCTGAGTAGGCTCCAAGTGATTAATCGTTTATTCCTATCCATCGAACAGGAAATGTATGATGTGCAGACACATTTGTAAAGTCGAAGTCAGATCGCATCAAATATTAGAATATTAAAGATATAACGAAGTTTACATCCTAGTAATGTTGTATATTCTGTATAAGCTGAAGCTATATTATGTCATGTGTTGACCCTTTCATTTGGACTAAATAGTTCAGCTCTACAAGGTTAACAATATAGATGGGTAGCCCTTTACATGCAGTATTTGTAAATAACATTATGGCAACCACAAGAGCAATACAATTCTAAATTTCGATGAAATACCTGTTTAAAATAATGACCGTATCCCTCTGAAACAGATGGGTGCGATACAAGGGTATATAAATCAATGACATGTATGTAGTCCATCTATATTGTTTGCTTAATTCTTTACATAATATCACTAAATGTGTGCATTCACCTGTTCCATATATGGATATAAAACACAGCTAGTGGTTGTTATGAAACAAAGATAAGATAAATACGTGCATTTCGAAGCAAATATTATTCACACTTCTGTAGCTATATGCCTATGATAACAAATCAACGTAATTTTTTTAATTATATGGAATGATGTTAAGGGGTACACACACACACACACACACAAACATACAGACACACACACACACACACACACACACACATATATATATATATATATATATATATATATATATATATATATATATATATATATATATATATATATATATATATATATATATATATATATATATATGCATATATATAATGTGTACGTGCGTGTGTAGGAGACACTTACTTTATATGTATATTTTTCAGGAATGATTTCATGAGCTGTTACATGTACATACCACGCATAAATGGAGGACATATCAGCACTGGATCTTGTAAGACAGGAAATTGAAAATATAAAAGGTTTATCGAACATTCCAGTGATTTCTGAGGACGAGACAAAACTGAATGTCTTTGAAAATAACTGTATATCTATAACAAATCATGCCGTTGCCACAATAACACAAATTGCAAAATATGCTAAGGAAATAGATAGACAACTCGAACAATTGCGCCTAGCTCTGAACAATTCAACGAAAACAGTTCAAGAACGATTGAAAGAAACCCTGAACAGTATTACTATTAGAAATGAAACAAGTAAAATAAGTGTCAATTCTAAGAAAGGGGAACAGGTCGGGACGAGCCGGTTAAGTGGTATTCGAGGTAAGCTAATTTCAAGCGGTAAGATATATTATTGTATCAATGCATGATACATGGATTTGATTCAAACAAAAATAAAATTAGCTAGCATTGAAACCTTTTGATGAAATTAAGCAAAGGTTTCATGTTTATGGTTAGAATTAAGATGCTTTCTTTCCATAATCTAATTTAAAAGCGTACTAATTATGGATATTAGTTACTTGATTGCGTGCCAATGTAATGCCTATTATTGTCATGGCTGAACAATATTACGCTAAGCAATATCTTTGTCAATACAATATTCGTTACATGCGGATGAACTGATAATGAACCAGTATTTTACAATTGCAAGGATGTATGATTCCCTAAGCAGATAGTGGTAGGTGGGTAGGTGGGTATTCATATTCTAGCAGTTAGCTACTTCTGTATTAGTAGTCTGAATTCGGAAGATTCAGTCAGTATTACATAATTCCATAGCATGATATGCTGATATAAAACGTCGACGTATGCCAGCTAAGTATTTTCAATGATGCCAAAATGAAATTCAAGCCAAAAAAATAAAAGCAAAACGCAACGTTCAGTTTGATTTCTGTATTACACGTTTCATTTCATCTGTTTATAAGATTATCATAGCTATCCTGAAAAAAGTTCAATCCATTTGAGACTAAATTTTAATAAAACATAATACGTTTATTAAGAGCATTATTACCCTCATTCGTGCATTACACATGCAGGAGAGGTAACACCAAAACCATAATCAAAATACTTGAATAAATTGTGTTGTTTCCTTAATGATAATCATATAATCATTGCGAAAAAGTGTAAGTTGAAATGGTTGAATACTCTATTGATAAATATAAATTAACTAATAGTGAAGGTAGAGACTTCGCATACTTTACCTAGCTGTGTAGGTGTGCGGTTACAAAGTACATACTTAATGCCAAACACAATAAATCTAAAAGATTTCTTGCCATTATCGCAAATACCTATCGTAACCTCTTTATCTTATCTTTTCATAATACTAGTAGGGCCATGATATAAGCATACTATTTTGCAGTCTCCATTGAGACAAAAACAAAATAGACATGAGCTAGAAAGTGTCGATTCAAGATTTTAAATGTGACAACAAAATATACTATCGTAACGAGGAACTTTCTAAAATGATAATTCAAGGTCCAGAGAAGAAAACCACGAAGAACGATCCTTATACGTCCAAAGAGACTAGTCAACTAGATGCAAAGAAATTGGAGTTTGCACTCCGATTGCAAAAGATAGAAGAATTGAAGCAGAAAATACAGGAATCCCTCGTATTAACTCAGAAATTAATCAATGATATTGATAACGGTACTGGCGCGACACTTAAAGATGTGGAAAACTTGAAAGGCAGTATAAATAGCTGGATGGTCGTCGAAAAGGACAAAAACAAGGAAGACCAGCGTAAACGAGATGAACGCAGACAGAATATAGAGCAAGAAGAAAAGCGGATGAAGGAAGAACAAGAAAAAAAGGAAGAAGAGGAGCGCAGGCAAAAAGAAAGTAACGACAGGAAAAGAAAAGAAGAAGAAAGGCGATTGAAAGAAGAGGAGGAGGTCAGAATACGCGCAGAAGAAGAGCTAAAGAGAAAAATAGAGGAGGCGCGCAGGATACGCGAAGAAGAAGAACGAAATAGAAAAATGGAGGAAGAGAAGTTGCAAAGAGCTGAAGAAGAGCGATTGAGAAAGGAAGAGGAAGATCGCAAATTAAAAGAAGAAGAGGAAAAGAGGCTTAAAGAAGAAGAAGAGCAAAGACAAAGAGAAGACGAAGAGGAAAGGCGCAGGAATGAAGAAGAGGAAGAGAGA
Organism: Sinohyriopsis cumingii; assembly: GCA_028554795.2. Taxonomy (NCBI): domain Eukaryota; kingdom Metazoa; phylum Mollusca; class Bivalvia; order Unionida; family Unionidae; genus Sinohyriopsis; species Sinohyriopsis cumingii. Next base: position 75,617,786 of record CM068837.1, read on the forward strand.
AAACGACAGAAAAAAAGGGAAGAGGAGGAAAGGCTCAGGAAGCAGGAGGAAGAAATAAAACGAATAGAAGAAGAAAACCGGAGAAAGAATCCCGTTAATTGGACACCAATTATGTACGTACCTACTTATATGCGTAATCATTAATTAGCATGTATATTGGAAAGGAAATACAACATATTAAAAAGGTATTTGCAGTGAAATATTATAGATAAAAATGAGTCATACCAATATATATTTCAGTGGCCTAATAATGTATTAAACGAATTACGGTATTCTAGGAACCAGACAGACAAATATCTTCCGACAAACCTTTCATAAGCAAAGATATGTATGAGAGTATGCATCATATGTCCAAGCATCACAAGAAAGGACAAAGCAGATTGCCAAACTCTATATCTGATATCTTATCAACTGTATTAGTTAAATCATCTTTAAGGAATACTAAAAGAGGAGATGTCCCAAATGATACATATGATTGTTTTAATGGATGTTATATGTGCATACAAGTGCATAAAACACCGATATAAACTACTATAAGTGTGTATTTCAGATCCAGAAGTTCAAATTCGTATATTTTTTACACTAAATTTTGAACTATATATCTCATAGTTTCTTTAACTGATAAGCAAACAAGACCATAATGTGTATGGTACTTACCTGTTCCATCAAATTGGCATAATTCAGTAGGCAAAACATTCTGTCCGTCTTCATAGGTCTTTACATTGATATCTGACCGCGGTGGACTATACTTTAGAGCTGAAATATGACTCAGCCTGCGAAGTAGACTGTACTTCGAAAACTGTAGCTTGAACACTTTCCTTCACAAAATGACCTTGAAGACCCATATTACACGTTCAATACTAATCTTAAAGCCATCCCTAGCTCTCAATTCTGTGTCGAGCGATTCAACAGCCATTATATCGTTTGGAAAGACAGACTTGATGTATTCGAACCTCTGCTTTCTGGCACGGTGTCGCAATACTTTTCACAATTATATTGTCATGTCTTGAAAGTCTTAATGACCTACGTGATCCTGATGTTCAATTTGAATTATCTTATTGTATTGTGTCTGGCCAAGAAGCACCTGCCATGACCCCAAAGGCTAAACTATTACTTAGAATTCCTGCCATTTTACACAGGACTGCAATTGATCAGACGCAAACTGTTGCAGCCCACAAGCGTCCATTCATTAAAAATAAATATGTGTCATGTACCACAATCATGTTCGATGCGCTGAAAATTAAATTGTATAAACTCTCTCTCTCTCATATAGTATATATATATATATATATATATATATATATATATATATATATATATATATATATATATATATATATATATATATATATATATATATATATAAAAGCTGGTCATTGGGGGATGGGTTCAGCCTAAAAATAGCCTGCTACTATCGTTATAAAAGTAATGGCAAATGTATTCAAATATGTAAAGGGAACATACGTGAATGGTTTATAAATGTACCAAATTAATGATGAACTTGACAGTTAAGTGATTAGAAAATGTTTAAATACCAAACACATACGTCCTAGATTAATCTTACACTTAATGAACATAGCACAAACACTTCTTTCCGAGAGACATTATGTTCGAGAGAACAAGGTTCAGAAGGACTTTTGTACAAGGAAGTAATAATTTTGTACCATGCATACATTAATTCATTTGTGCTTTTTCTTTTCTTAATTTCTTTGGTCGTGTTGATTGGGTTGGCTAGTGAATGTGTAGGTATCAAATCGGTGAAGGCTAGCAATGCAATATTTTGCATAATTGTTTCGTACATGTGTACGAATGTGAGTATATGTATATTTAATATACAGATACAAACGACCTGGAGACCAGATCAGTGCATTCCACAAAGGCGTATGTTGCCAGGTTGCCGCTATGGACGAACTTTTGGAGGAGGACGATCTGGAATGCCTAGCAAGTGACGAATGGAGAGAAGAGGACAGAACGTCAGTTCTAAACGTGGACGAAAAGCTTGCCAGCTCCATAATCAGCATAGACGCAAAGTCTGGAGAGAAAACATTCCCGGTAAATACTCCTTGAAACATGTATGCTCTGGGGAACCAATGTAGATATCAATAATACTAGAGACCGTTGATACTTAATTTCCTGAATATGCATATCCAATTACAATTATATGCATGTCCAATTTCAATTTCATTAGCAGTGGTAGGAAGAGCGTCAATGGTTATTATTATAATATGATGAAGTTATTTAAATTCATGTCCAATTATCATAGAGTAACTTTCAAAACAATTACGGCAATATAGAGTAGTTTTATTACAAAATTATATCTGGAGGGAAGCGCAGATTATCTTCGGTTCAGACGGGTTAAAACTTAAAATATATCATAATTTGTCGTTGTTCCAATGTTAATAATGCTTACAATCTGCTGAGAAATGAATTTTAAAATTATTCAATCACGTTAGAATTTCCTGAAAATTAATCTTGATATATTGACATTTAAATATCGTATTCGTACACGATGATGTTCAGAGTGAATAATGACTTTTCCAAAGAAAGAACAATAATAGTTTTGAGAAGAAAAAACCCATCGATTTGATAATGGATATGGAAACTAAACAACATACATGGGCAAGAAAACAAAACCTTTTCGGCCTCATACATATAATTGTGTACTTTCAAGCTTCAATAATTATATATATATATATATATATATATATATATATATATATATATATATATATATATATATATATATATATTGGTTGATTGTATAATAAACTCGATTAGTTTTAGAAAGTCTAAATACAACGTTTGGACAAGAACAATTTCATAAAAATAAAAATTTGTTTGAACAAATGTATGAAACATTTATGTTTTCCTGTATCAATATGATGTATATTTGTTAAGGTAACGCGTAACGATAGTTAGTCAAGCCTAAATTGCAATCTTGTTGATTATTACAATTTTAGTGCTGACACTGAAATACTCAAGGGAACATAACACATGTGGGTGCATATTAACTATTGTATACACAATATAATTATAGGGATGAAACATGGGATGCATTTACAACATATTTGGTTTTCTCAATAACAATAAAAGGTACCTATACATATATGTTTAATCTATTTAAGGGTGATTTCCGCATTTCTAACCTAAATTATGATAACTTGGCAACACACTAACATAAACATTAGTGGGGACTTAATTAGATTTAGATGTTTTTGGCATAAAATGTACGCAGCTAAAAATTGCCGAGGTACAAACAAAATATGTCCAACCCATTATCGAACATTTTGTAAGAATGGTATGATGCAAAGTTGTAATTTCAGTTACGCATTTTGTGTTGTGCATGTTTAAGATACCATTAGTGAAACCACGTATTTCTTTCACGCTCACTATTAAATCAAGCAATCGTCATACAATAGCCCAATACTATATATTAGGACGCATATGCTCATCTGTGTAATTAACTGCACGTGTTCCAGAAGCTGTATATTATGGATATATATGGTAAGTTGGCATACATTACATTCTTGGTTTTAAAAATATATCAGGCTGCAAATAATAACGACATACAACATAACGGTAGATATAAATATACGAATCTTATACTAATTTTTTATAAAAATTATTTTTTTCTCCGTATTGTGTCAAAGTGGGTGCAACGGTAGAAATAAAACCGATTCATAAACGTTGTTTCACGATTATTTTATGATTTAAATTCTTTTTAAATTACTTATTAAGAATTACTTATTAATTACATCATGATATATGCATCATTTCCCATAACTGTCCTGAATATTTTCAAACATCTGACGAATATTTTTATGGTTGGATCTCGTTAAGCCTAAAATACAATTTTATATTGATAATTTACAAAACATTTCATTGCCGATTAAAACAACTGATTGGGTTTTGAAAATTGGTGAACACGGAAAGGTAGTAAAAACATGGGTTTACAATTAACATTTATTGTGTATTGCAGTTAAAGTACGCTGTCGAACTGGACAACATATTAATAACTACATATACATTTTGGAATATTGTGTCCGGACATTACTATCAAAATGCGATACCCAGAATTAATATTGATATTATGCAAACACATTCATTGTTGTCCAGCAGTGTTTTGCAAAATGCATTGTTTTTGCATGTGTATCCACTAGTAGCCGAAGTATCAGTGCCAGATTACTGCCCAGCCCTGCCAGTGACCTTGAATCAATGTGAGTTAAATCATTATAACATTCACAAATTGAAATAAATTCCTCGATAGTTTTAATATAGGAACAGCGATATAATTTCATTTGTTGGATATCAGAAGGAACAAAAAATGATTATGAGCATTAGTTTTATTAGAGAAGAACAATCTGGCTTATAATTTGATACTAAAACGTTGATCATTAGCTATGGAGTTAACCTAGTTATAGCTAGATCATCGTAAATACCGCATTTGAAGGAACTAATGTAGCTAATTAGCTTACCATATTCAACAGAAACATCTTTGATGAAACGAAGCTCACACGTAGTTAAATGGTACATAATACTAGGTTTGTTTTTAAGTAAGATAATGTTACTTAATGTCCATGAGACCAAATACATTATATGGATGTAGATGGAGTGATCTCTCCGTTTCCAACTGTATAAATATGAGAATCTTATTCATACGACGAATGACTTTCGTCATAGTAAAGCGTTTTCTCATAGAGATCGATCCTACTATCAATACCGAATTAACCTGTACTTTGGAAATTATAGTAATTTGTCTATGACAACGTAATCATCTGAATGCATCCTTATATTCAAAGCGGTGGGCGCTTTAGACTACTTGACCACTCGGGGCCCGAGACAAACGTTTAGGAGCCCGAACTCTTCCTTACAAAAACTAATTGATTTCTACATTTAAAGTAAAGGAGTTTACGAAAATATTTTATAAAATTTTATACTGGTACTTAGTCAGAAGGACAAAAATAACACATGTCCAAATGTATCGACTCTAACCAACTAAATGTTATATAAGGAAACAAATAAAGGTTATAATATGACATGTACGATCAAATCAAAAGAAGCAATACAAAGAGGTTTCACTGATATAAGTAAAGTATGTTTACATTACATCTCAATAAAAGATGACAAATCTAATATATTACAAACTACAACAAGCTGGCAATAAAAACGATGAACATATAAATAGTGATCAATATCATTCAGATACTGATTTTTCCTTGCATCAAAACCATTACGAACAATTTCATGTGGGTATAGAAGCGGCCCATCCACATTTACGCACTCACAAACTCAATCAGCTATATCGTCATGGATAAATACTTGCCATATTTAATGTGAAACGCATCCATATATATATATATATATATATATATATATATATATATATATATATATATATATATATATATATATATATATATTCCAGACACAGAAAATACCACAAAATCAATTAACCAAATATATATTTATAAACATAAATATCATGATGACGAAATAAAAGTCTAATTGTCTGACAGTGCGTAGATTACTATCCTATTTTTGGCAAAAAATTCACTTCAATGAAAGTCTTTATTCATATCTAAACTTAATTCAATGCCGGAGACGGTTATGACCACTTAAAATCCACATCAGCTAATTTCCGAAAATGGCAAAGAAAACTGCAATTAATTGACAATTTTATTATTTTGCACACTCAATATTGAACATAAGACAATCTGTAAAATGAAATACATAATAATAGGAATGCTAATATAGTATCAATGAAACTAACAATCTTGTATTTAAAAGGAAATATTTGAATGAAAACTCAACAGAGAATCAGACTTGATACTGCAAAGCAATGCACATTGGTTACTTATATAAAAGACAGCTAATATCAGATGTTCACGTGAAACCTTTCAACAATTATATGATGTAAAGAACTGATAAATGCTTTACACTATGATTTTGATTCGTTTCACTGAACATTTAAATACATTTTAACCAATGAAAAAATAATAAATAATTGACAGAAGAATGAAAATATCAGCTCGCACATATATCATTCACTATTTCGAAATGTATGGAAACATGCATATCAAAATGCGGCACGACACTTTAATGAATAAACTAGTCAGTTCGGTAACAAAGAGAGGCTGATACACATGGTGTGGTCTACATGATAAATTAAAATGAACTATATTTAAAGAGAGTGAGAAAGATATAGAAATATAAATATGATCAAAGGGGAATATAAATATATAGTGAAGGAGTCTGTGTTCTTCAGAGATTTTCGAAGGTCACGTGTTGATAATGTTGGGCTATCAATGATCATTAAACCGATCATGTACAGCCTGGTGTACCTGCACATTTATTGATGGCTTCACTGAACAATTCAAACATTTATAGCATATGCAAGTAATACAGTCAGTATTTTGCATCATTTATGCAAAAAGGTATCAGTTAGTAATGTACTAAGAGCATATATATAACTTTGCACATCATATAGTAAGAAAATCACATATAGTGGTCTTTGCAGCAAATACTAAAAAGGCCTATCATACAATATGGAATGTTGATCACATTGTGTAATGTTCATACAATACGTTCAAACCGGTATACTTATCATTGCGCTTCTGATCAATGTACACATCATACACGCCTGCATATTCTTTATACTCCCGGTTTATACTTACGATTTATCAACTCAGAAGGATATCAACCACACACGATCTTCAAGTATTAATACTTTGTATATAAGCAATTCATGTGAATGATTTAGTTTGAATTTACAGTAGGCTGTATGGCCTTTCGACTTACGGTATGCTTTATGAAAACCATGAACATATTTAACCACTAAACGTAAAGTATGCTTCTCGACAAGCTACATACTTGTTTACCTTTGACCACTTGTGTATTTCAGATACATATATTTTATAAGTATATAGCTATGGTGATCACTTAACTACTAAAGATGTATTTATATAATATAGGTTCGCACCTCTGCATAGTGGTTATATATACATTAAAGGCGCCAATCTACTTTGAACACACATCTCAAAATTGTTCGGTTTCTAACAAAACAGCATTGAGCCAGAATGTATTTTCTTTCAAATAATTGATTTAGTTTCGTATTCTTGTTTGAGATAATAAAAAAAGTAAAAGTGAAATTAGAAGTCAATATTATATTTGAACAATGACAGTGAAATCGAATTCATTTTTTTATTTTTGTTTTGGTGGCTCTATACGATTGGTCCGAAGTCATGTTCAGTGCTAAACTAACACAATATGTGCTCCTTCTGGGGAGCATAGCTAGGGAATCCAGTATAGAGAATAGTGAAGATGAGAGGCTGCTGTGCTTTGAAGTCTCAGTGTATTAAACTATATTTGCATCAACATAATGTGTAAAAAAGCGTAATTACTTGAAGCAATATTAGAGTGACCTAATTTATGCTGTAACTTTATATTGAATCTTGGTCTCAAATACTTTATTGACGATTATTTTGTTTAGCTATCCACATTTGTAGCAATTTATATATTTAAAATTGCTACTTTCGTATATATTATGCTTCATAGGACTATGGTGGTATTTAGCAAACAACTATTGAGATTGCTCCTCATATTCATCGTAAATATTTGGCTTCAGTAGATTACAAGAGTTATATAGTAAATGGACTATTAAGCTCATTATATAAATTAAAACCCTCTTACAATATATTTATATATGTATTGTTTTTATTTAGCAATATGAAAATTGAAGCAGTAGAATGTTTTGAATCTGCCAAACTAGTGCGCCTGATATATCACAGACGAAATAGAACAATCGGATATAATATTTGTCTAGTAGATATAGGAAAATGATTTGTAAATGATCTGCACAATATCATATAGGTCCCCATGCGAATGTATGTTCCGCATTGCTCCATCTCAAACAGCAGCGATGAGATTGTTGTAAAGGTGTCCATAGACGGTGGTGAGTGGACAGAGCAGCGTCCTATAAATGTACCTCAATCACATATCGGTCGGCTGGTAAGTAAGCAACATATGAGTTTCATGTATCCATCATTTTTCACCGGCTACAATGTATATCTCGTTAGATGACACTGGTCAACAGTGAAATCATTACTGACTTGAAAAGGCCCTAATCTGTAGTATTTTGGTGTGCCGAACACGAATATAACCGTGAAAAATTTGTATTGGCTCTCGTTTTGAAGATATTCATATACCTCATTTTCTATGTTTCACTGTGTAAATTTCTCCAGTAGGACTGCAGCAACATCCGGAATAATGATGTGACATTGCATAATACCATCATGCTCACATCATCCACAGTTGATTGCATCATTTTCTGATGCAATGCAATACTAATGCTATGCGGCTGCTGAAGTAAGTTGACGTCAGCAGTGTACTATACATGTGTAGGCCTATTATACTAATGCCAGGCGGCTGCTGAAGCTGACGTAAGCAGTGTACTATATAAAGCCCAATCAGATAGGTTCAGCATTTAAAATATTTTAGACGTTGTGCGAGACAGTTCAAGCTACTGTTACATAAAACTTATTATTTTATCCATTTACGTACAATAAAGAACAGTAATACCTCGAAAGTGTGTTAATACCGCGGACAATTTTTGCTATATTTGTGGGGAAGTGACATTTGCCAACCAGAAGAAAAGTATCAATTCTCAAGTGAAGAAGGCATATCATCTTTATTTCGGATGCAAGGTTGGTGACCAAGACAAGCCTTGGGCTCCGCATATATGCTGTGCTACATGTACAACACAGCTTTCACAGTGGTTGAATTGCAAAAGGTCATCAATGCCGTTTGCAGTCCCAATGGTGTGGAGAGAGCCAAGCAACCACCTAAATGACTGTTACTTCTGCTTGGTTCCTCCTCTTTCCGGCGGAATAACGAAGCGAAAGAAGTAGAGAATAGTCTACCCAAACATTCCGTCTGCATTGAGACCAGTTCCACATGGTGAGGGACTTCCTATTCCAGAACCTCCAGCAGAATATTCTCTTGATTCATCTGACGAAGACAAAGGTGAGTCGACCTGTTCTTCTCCTGGTCCATCAGCATGCAGTGATCCAGATTTTCACTGTGGTGCATCATCAACCCCACACAGAATAACACAGGAAGAACTAAATGACCTGATTCGTGATTTGGACTTATCAAAGAACAAGGCAGAATTGCTAGGATCAAGACTCCAACAATGGAATCTTCTAGAAGAAGATGTCACAATTACTGCATATCGAAAGCGCCACCAGCAATTGGAGCCTTTCTTCAGAAAGGAAAGTAATCTGATATTCTGTTCCGATATTGAGGGCCTCATGAATGCTTTAAAAATCACTCATGACCCACAAGAATGGAGACTATTTGTGGACTCTTCGAAACTGAGTCTCAAGGCTGTGCTTTTGCACAATGGAAACATTCTTCCATCTATTCCAGTAGCGTATGCTGTCCACATGAAAGAGACATACGATAACTTAAGGCAGCTACTGAATTCCATTGAGTATAACAAGTACAGCTGGCACCTCTGTGGTGATTTGAAGGTAGTTGCCCTTTTAATGGGACTGCAGCAAGGATATACAAAATACATGTGTTTCTTATGCGAGTGGGATAGCCGAGCAAGGGAAATGCACTACATGAGGAAGGAATGGACTCACAGGCAGAATGTAGCCATTGGAGAGAAGAATATCCAACACCCAGCTCTGGTTGAGGCTCAGAAAATCTTGCTACCACCCCTTCACATCAAACTAGGTTTGATGAAGAACTTCGTGAAAGCCATTGACCGGACTTTGCCAGCATTCCGATACCTGCATGAAAAATTCCCTCGACTCAGCGAAGCAAAGATTAAAGAGGGAGTTTTTGTGGGTCCTCAGATTCGAGAGCTTTTCAAAGATGACCGGTTCAACAACTTGCTGGAAGGTGACGCGAAACAAGCATGGAATGCTTTTCGCCTAGTTTCTACAAACTTCCTCGGAAATGTTAGGGCAGAAAACTATAAGGAACTAGTAGAAGACATGTTGATGAAGTACAAGAAACTTGGCTGCAATATGTCTCTAAAGATTCACTTCCTTCATTCCCATTTGGATTTCTTTCCTAGCAACTGTGGTATTGTTAGTGATGAACACGGCGAACGTTTTCATCAAGATATCGCAACAATGGAACAAAGATACCAGGGAAAATGGTCCACTACAATGATGGCTGACTACTGCTGGACACTCCTCAGAGATGCTCCCGAACAGCTGTACAAGAGACAGGCGAAGAAATCTAAGATGTAGTCAATGACTTGATTTTTTATAGGTAGGCTATTACAGTTGACCTTTTACTATTGGAATGCATTTCGTTATGTAAACATTAATTTCTTGCAGATTACAAAAAAACTAGAGCCAATTTTGCAATTTGACTGTCATATTCGTGTTCAGCACATAAAAATTGATAAGAATTGACTAATTTTATTTCAGTAACATGACTTTTGTAAAAATTTGTTGTCCAGTGTGATCAGTTTTGTATTACTAACACACTCGGTTAACTTTCAAGTCAATCAAAAATATAATGAAGAAAATATTTTCTTCGTTTTCATTCTAGATATATTTGAAGGAGCTAAACTCTTCCCGTCCATATAATCAGCCTCTTTTTCACACGGGGGCCCAGTTTGCATCGTTATTCTCTTTAAAACGATGAATTTATCCTTACATGTAATGAAGGATTCGCAGATGCGGCGACTAGATCAGTATACAAAGACATAGTTTTTGTTCTCGGGGAACATTTTCCCATCGGTCCTACAATTTCTCCAACAATCACCCTTAGCTTACCCGCTCATGGTGGTATTTTGTGGACGTGGATGATCCGATTTTGCAAGCAGTCAAAGACTTATACAGCCGTTGTGACTGCAAACAGGCAGCCCATCCTTATCTAGTGCAAAGTGTTTGACCAGAAATCAGTTATTTCTGAGAGCTGTGATCTATACCGCATTGACCAACATGGCGGTCACATAACCCTTCATCCAACCGACATCAGGATAATCGATATCTGAGCAGTCCAACCAGGCTATCATTTATAACCGGTCAACACAACATCAGTAAAGAACGTGGTTACTATAATGGCACCCGTTGCAACTGCAATCTAAAATACGTATGGATTAGTATTTGGGTAGATCGTATGTCATACATATAATTATGATACGACATCCCCGGAGGTGGTTTGATCTGATGTTAGCATAATGTTATTAGATGAACATATCCGCAGTGGATACGGAAATAACATTTAACATATGTTGTACTCCAATTATTCAATGAACTACGAGGCAATTTTTTAAAATGGGCGTAGATAAAATCAGCATGGCTGCCGATGTATGAGTACCCATCCAAGACACTGTATGTCTTAATTATATGTAGGTGAATATTGTCTTCATTTACGGCTTGGGAAAATTACTAAGTAACGTCCTTCCTGGGTGATACATATGCCATTTAAGTAGTCCAAGCGTTTGTTGTTACGAATCAAGCCAATTTAGTATTTTTCTCCACTATGGTATAGCCAATGTGTTGTACTATGGTGCAGTATATGTACAAAACATTGAGGCGGTCAATATCGACACACTACCGTTTCGTTAAATATGTACCAAAGGCCTTCCCACTAATTCCAATTGATTGCGATTTATGATCACTACCTTCTGTATTAGATGCTATATTTGACTTTGCGACCCAATTTCTGGCTGATAATGATATTGAGGTGCACATTAGGGCAATGTTTGCCAAGCTGCTTGACAAAACAGAATATGATATGAGAGCCCCAAAAGCTTCGTCTATTCGACTAAAATATATCTCGCAAAATTAGATTCCTGTTGCCGCTCGTCCTAAAGGGCATCACATGAACTGCAATTATGACTTGCGTTGACATATGCAGATACATTTAGACAAAACGATCACATGCTACAACGGAGAAACATTAGATGGCAAAACGATATTTGGGCTCAATAGGGCGTAAATGCAACAACTGACTCACCAATTGATTTTTAAAAGATATTTCAACATGTTTCACATAAACTAATGTCCAAACAAATTTGTTGTGGGTTACCTTTCATTTATATATTTCACTAAACGTCCATATGTAAAACCTAATTCACAATTACATGGGGCAAATTTAATTGGGTTCTCAATGTAGGTTTCCAATAAATAGGCAATATCATTCAGATTGTGTGTGTATATCCTCAGTCTACTGAACGAGACGGCTCATTTGTTTCAATTTGTCTGCCTTTTCATGTGCAGTTTGCAATATCCATGTGAATAGATTAACACCACTTAAAACAACAATAATACACCACTTAAAAAAAAGAGAAACAATCGCTCAGGGCATGATTGTCTACATGGCCAATGGAGAATATTTATTTAGGTGCAACGCAAAATCACGAAATAAAGGCACACGGTTTTGGGATATCTTCGCAGGTGAGAATACATAATAATATCATCCTTGGTCAAACAGAATCATCACAGCCTGTATGACCTGTCCTATTTTAGTCGATACGAGGCTCACCCATCACAAAGAGCGTTTAGATAAGCAATCAATCGAATTTGATCATCTTTATTCATGAATTTGCTCTAGGCCACTTGAAATTTACACCTTAATATAAGGCTTTGTACTGGCTATAAGTTCACGATCTTGAAGGTTTTACACTATTAACATATATGACTTATATATTCAGTTCTCAGTGATCAATGTATGATGGTTCATTAATTGTAATCAATATGAGCCCTTCACAACAATTTGGTTCAATTTGCTTCCACACAAAACATGTATTCTGACAGATATAACGTTACAATTCTGGGTTATTGAGATGCTCTTTAGATGGACGTGTGCTTTGCAATGTTCATATGACAAGATTATCTGGAATACATGAGATATCATGCCTTCTTTGCGATGAGCAGGCTACCGTAAAGTGAGAATGAACGAATGTTATAACATGTCTCTTTGTTCGAGACGCAGTGATGCATAATCACGCGTAAATGCTAAATTAAAATGTATAGCGCATGTGCGATTTGTTCGGGGATCGTCTCTTTCTTCTTCCCTAACGATAAAAAGAGAATATAAATACCCATATTGGGCATCATATCTAGAGTTGGCAATGCGGTTGATGTAATCAATGATCTAAGTAATCAAAAACGCCAGCTACTGATTTCGGAATTTATCTTCAATCTTACCTCTCGAACGGAACGTGGCGATCCAATACATAATAAAATCATTGATCTGGCACACATAGTCAATTTTTCAAGATGTATAAGGTTCAGTAAGTGAGTATGGTATTTATGCTGGGTACATTATATCAAAAGAAGTTGATGTCATCACATGCTTGCCACGACCTGTAGAACCGAATTAGGTCAGTGACTTTACGCGCTAAGAAAAGGTGATTCAGTTCATTTTCCCTTGCACATGTATTACCTTAACGCCTTAGATTAACATCTACGGTGATAATATGTTATGAAGAGTGCATTTGACTATCATATAGGGAACTCTCTTCCGTGTAACGAGGTTTTCGCTGGTAGGATGTTCAGCACCAGCTCAACATGCTATTTAGTTTTCTAAATTATATATATATATATATATATATATATATATATATATATATATATATATATATATATATATATATATATATATATATATATATATAGAAAAGAATGCAAAGAATTGTGTAGTATATGTTCCTTGAAGACTACTTGCTTAACAACATTTTATTAATGCCCATATGTGTATATCAATCGCTCAATCTAAACCAGCTAATGAACAGTACCCACCAAGCATAAGTGAAGAAAAACAAGCAAATTTGTCGGAAATGTCTTTCCTTCCTCGTTTTTGAATATAATCTGGACAACGAATATGTCCTCCCTCAGTGATGATTTATCTTGTGAGGCAGGAAATATATTTTAGAGAAGTATTGTGACAGGGTAAGTATTCGTCTGGAATCATAATGTACTTAAGCGTTGTTTTTAAAACAAAAAGGTGTAACGTCAAGTTTAAAGTTGATATGCATCGAAACAAAGTAAAACAACATATACATTCCGTAATCCCTTGGCAACACTCCTCATTAGAGAATTAAATATATATATACATGGGTTTTGTTACATCTTACTGCAATCATGCATCCTTTTATGTAATGTATAGGTATGTATGTCTAAAACAATCTTTAATTTTAAAATGATATATTTATGTTCCGAGGGCTTGAGCTACGCCGGCATAGATGTTTGCAAGTTTAAGACTGTAAAGATGGTGGCGGTGGCCAAGACCCGGAGTCAAAATTTCGTCGTTGATCAAGGTGGAACCAACCAGATTTCAACTGTTGACAAAAACATAAAGTTGTTTGTACCGAGAGATACATTCAGTAAACGATGTACACTTAAGCTAGAAGTAAGTCTAGTATGCTCAGTCTAAACTTTTCACTCGTTTTCTCGTATATGTTTCGTGCATCAATACTTAGTGCAACGATGCATGAACTATATTGAGCATATCAAAATACAAGGCTTTTCAACTCAATATGTATTTATCTCATCTTACTGCAACAGTATACTCTGTTTTCATTAGGGTGTAAGTATGTGATATTAAGCAACTTTGAACGGATCTATTTAAGTATGTGTTAGTGAGGCATATCTAATATTTCCTAGATCAACATCGGACGAAAAGAATTCAAAGAATTAAAGCCCACTTAGACCTAATAAATGTAAACAACTAAATGATGTTCATCTGCATGAACCTACTGATTAATAAGAAAATATATATTATGTCACATATGTATAAAATAAGGTGTTTAAAGGGCCTTACGTTATTTGCATTCAATTTAACCACTGTGTGAACAGCAAAGAATACAAACAAACACAAGCTGTGTCTAGGTAAAATGTCTTGCAGCACTCAGAGATGATTTTAATATTGAACGTAGCTATAAAAGTAAACAGTGTGTATACCTTGTCTCAGTTAAACTTAAACTTTAATGTAAGATAAAGAAAACAATGGTGACAGTTTTATTCCAAAATCATTCAGTATGACCTATCATTTGTATACATTGTTTGGAATATAAAAATTGCTACCGTGCGTTTCATTGTGAAATAAATCCACTTACTGATTTTGGATTTCTTGAACTTTAATCAGAATATATATCTAGCAAGGGTTTTACAATTCATTGGACATAAACATCATATTGATTATCATATTCGTATGACCAGGTCCGGCAGATGAAGGAACACAGTTTAGCGTTTGCCACCGAGTACTATGAACACTGTCGTAACATACTGTCTACGAGCTCCATTATGAAAATCACTAGCGAGAACGTGACAGATAAATGCATTGAAATTGACTTGGCCCGAACTGCATGGAATGGTATGTATTGTAGTTCTCTAAGTAGTCTTTTCTTCAACTCCTGCTGTGTACTGGATATATGTTATGTGTATTTATGTCGTCATGTATTTAATGTCAACGAAATCTAACTTATGGAACATAGCCCATAAATGACTATTTAATATATGTTGGGACTATTGGCTATAACTACATTTAATTATGCAAATACCGAACTTTAGAGCAACAACCTGTTATATGCCAATATTTTCTAGACATTACAGGACATCATGTAGTATATCTGAGCACACATATAATGGCAGACCCTACTCCTAATCAATATGTAATCTGGATTTGTGGCTCTTAGTAACGGATGAGTTCAGTCAAATACATTAACCGTTTCCCTTAGATATTATATAATGTTATTCTAACACACTTTGTTTCATTAATCACTTTCTGAATTGACCTCCTATACATCCAGCAGCTGTTGGACTCCTTTTTGAGAACAACTAAGACATGCCGTTAGCGCACTCCATGTTGAACATTCGAGTATATCCTCAACACATAGAGGAACATTAACCAACACGTGTATGAGAACATATGTTTCGTAGTATGTTAGAAGAAAAAACTTTGCTGTTTAAGCACGCTGCAGCTTGCTTTGTATGGCATGTCACACCTTCGAATACATTTAAATAATTGATATCTTACTAAGAATTAGTAATATTGCACGCTAGAGAGAGGGAGATGATATATCAGTGCTCCTTTCGCCGTAATTTAATTTCTTTATTACGAACGGTCTAATGTTCAAATCGCTCAAGGTTCATCCTAAAAAATTCCTTAAGGCATTAATAACTCATGTCCAAAACGTTTACTGTATATATTGATTTTTATGGTTTTTAAATAATAATTTCACAGCCAAATGAGTTTTAGAACCTTAGAACATTGAACTATACCGCGTGTTTTAAGAACAATATTATGTAAATGGAAAATTGCATGTACTATGTCCATCAATGTTTTTCTGTCTTTGCCTGTCTCAGAACATTCACAATATTTCAGATAAAAGGTCGCGTGAGAAGGGAAAGCATATCGATGTGTACAAATGTAGGGGCGAAACCTGGAAGATTGCAGACAGCGAATTCAAGGGAAGAAACATGGATGTGTCAGTTACCTTACCAAGCAGAAATGAAAGCTATGTGTAAGTATACTGCTCCATAAACGTACAGTGTATAGCGCAAGCCTTTGATTGCAGTTCAATTTGTCACATAATAATGCAAATAATTTAAAATCAGAGTCTATGAAATCAAATAAAAGCCTTCGCGAAATTCAGTAAATATGATTTGAAGGAAAATAAAATATATATAGTGTAAATTATGGATAATTAGTAAATAGTCTATTAAAACATACATATTATCACATTCCAGATTATTCTTGTTTGTTCTTAGTTGACTTAACCAATCTTGAATGCCTCTTCTCTTTGTATTAATGATGTTGACCCATCTTTTACTTCACACAATTCGTAGCCCTTCACACAATCCGTAGCATGTTACATGACACATTTCTCCGACGTTTTAGCATGATGGACGAGATCTCAAGAACCATTTTCGTTATTTTATTTCTCTGCGAAATGCTGATTATGTAGGTGCATTTGCTGCAATGTTAAATTACGTTTCGTCTGACTGTATATTAACTTACAACTCATACATCACCACCGAACCGAGCAAGAGTGTTTATTTACAGTCTGTATCGTAGACAGTGCCGTCTTTTGCCTGTTTGAATTAATACAAATCATAATATACAAAAACAGCTTTATCCAATATAACTTTTGTCGAACGTAAATTTATTGTACCAGCAGTATTCGATTGTCTTATTATAGTTCATATTTCATATATGAAATCATCCATTATCAAGTTGCATTCCATTGCTAAGCTCCTTATTTGGTGTGTAACACTGGTCAACAGTGAAATCATTACTGACTTGAAAAGGCCCTAATCTGTAGTATTTTGGTGTGCCGAACACGAATATAACCGTGAAAAATTTGTATTGGCTCTTGTTTTGAAGATATTCATATACCTCATTTTCTATGTTTCACTGTGTAAATTTCTCCAGTAGGACTGCAGCAACATCCGGAATAATGATGTTACATTGCATAATACCATCATGCTCACATCATCCACAGTTGATTGCATCATTTTCTGATGCAATGCAATACTAATGCCATGCGGCTGCTGAAGTAAGTTGACGTCAGCAGTGTACTATACATGTGTAGGCCTATTATACTAATGCCAGGCGGCTGCTGAAGCTGACGTAAGCAGTGTACTATATAAAGCCCAATCAGATAGGTTCAGCATTTAAAATATTTTAGACGTTGTGCGAGACAGTTCAAGCTACTGTTACATAAAACTTATTATTTTATCCATTTACGTACAATAAAGAACAGTAATGCCTCGAAAGTGTGTTAATACCGCGGACAATTTTTGCTATATTTGTGGGGAAGTGACATTTGCCAACCAGAAGAAAAGTATCAATTCTCAAGTGAAGAAGGCATATCATCTTTACTTCGGATGCAAGGTTGGTGACCAAGACAAGCCTTGGGCTCCGCATATATGCTGTGCTACATGTACAACACAGCTTTCACAGTGGTTGAATTGCAAAAGGTCATCAATGCCGTTTGCAGTCCCAATGGTGTGGAGAGAGCCAAGCAACCACCTAAATGACTGTTACTTCTGCTTGGTTCCTCCTCTTTCCGGCGGAATAACGAAGCGAAAGAAGTCGAGAATAGTCTACCCAAACATTCCGTCTGCATTGAGACCAGTTCCACATGGTGAGGGACTTCCTATTCCAGAACCTCCAGCAGAATATTCTCTTGATTCATCTGACGAAGACAAAGGTGAGTCGACCTGTTCTTCTCCTGGTCCATCAGCATGCAGTGATCCAGATTTTCACTGTGGTGCATCATCAACCCCACACAGAATAACACAGGAAGAACTAAATGACCTGATTCGTGATTTGGACTTATCAAAGAACAAGGCAGAATTGCTAGGATCAAGACTCCAACAATGGAATCTTCTAGAAGAAGATGTCACAATTACTGCATATCGAAAGCGCCACCAGCAATTGGAGCCTTTCTTCAGAAAGGAAAGTAATCTGATATTCTGTTCCGATATTGAGGGCCTCATGAATGCTTTAAAAATCACTCATGACCCACAAGAATGGAGACTATTTGTGGACTCTTCGAAACTGAGTCTCAAGGCTGTGCTTTTGCACAATGGAAACATTCTTCCATCTATTCCAGTAGCGTATGCTGTCCACATGAAAGAGACATACGATAACTTAAGGCAGCTACTGAATTCCATTGAGTATAACAAGTACAGCTGGCACCTCTGTGGTGATTTGAAGGTAGTTGCCCTTTTAATGGGACTGCAGCAAGGATATACAAAATACATGTGTTTCTTATGCGAGTGGGATAGCCGAGCAAGGGAAATGCACTACATGAGGAAGGAATGGACTCACAGGCAGAATGTAGCCATTGGAGAGAAGAATATCCAACACCCAGCTCTGGTTGAGGCTCAGAAAATCTTGCTACCACCCCTTCACATCAAACTAGGTTTGATGAAGAACTTCGTGAAAGCCATTGACCGGACTTTGCCAGCATTCCGATACCTGCATGAAAAATTCCCTCGACTCAGCGAAGCAAAGATTAAAGAGGGAGTTTTTGTGGGTCCTCAGATTCGAGAGCTTTTCAAAGATGACCGGTTCAACAACTTGCTGGAAGGTGACGCGAAACAAGCATGGAATGCTTTTCGCCTAGTTTCTACAAACTTCCTCGGAAATGTTAGGGCAGAAAACTATAAGGAACTAGTAGAAGACATGTTGATGAAGTACAAGAAACTTGGCTGCAATATGTCTCTAAAGATTCACTTCCTTCATTCCCATTTGGATTTCTTTCCTAGCAACTGTGGTATTGTTAGTGATGAACACGGCGAACGTTTTCATCAAGATATCGCAACAATGGAACAAAGATACCAGGGAAAATGGTCCACTACAATGCTGGCTGACTACTGCTGGACACTCCTCAGAGATGCTCCCGAACAGCTGTACAAGAGACAGGCGAAGAAATCTAAGATGTAGTCAATGACTTGATTTTTTATAGGTAGGCTATTACAGTTGACCTTTTACTATTGGAATGCATTTCGTTATGTAAACATTAATTTCTTGCAGATTACAAAAAAACTAGAGCCAATTTTGCAATTTGACTGTCATATTCGTGTTCAGCACATAAAAATTGATAAGAATTGACTAATTTTATTTCAGTAACATGACTTTTGTAAAAATTTGTTGTCCAGTGTAATTGTCAACTGAGGTTTCTTGTTCAGCGTATGTCTACGTCAGTCTTATTCAATTCGTGCAGTGGAAATTGTAATGTACCAGCGTAGTTTATAAAAACAAGGATTAACCATATCTGGATCAAAACCTTGTATCAGAGCCAGTACCACTGAGAAATAAAGCAAAGCATATGAAAAATTGTTTTGTTTTTAATCCCTTTATCATAATATACTTCCGTTGTATGGTTACCATCAGTGACTGAACCTGCCACTCTACATCAGCAACGTGGACGATAGGTTCACCAAAATTATTCTTTGGGAAGAAATCTTCAAATTTACCTAAACCGTTGTCATTCTTATGCCACTCGTTGTGATATTGGTACACTTGTATTATTTCCTTTTGGCGGGCTACTGCTGCTATTTATTATACTACTGCTACAACTACTTATATTATTATTATTATTATTATTATTATTATTATTATTTGAAGCGTAATGGAAATAGAAGGAAGACCGACAGTACCCAATGAAGAGTTTCTCAAAGCAGCAGATGAGCTCTACTTTCATAGTAATACATCAATTGTTCGAATAATTGCCAAACAAAGAGCTGATAATCCGCACATTATGATGATCCAGTGTGTTGAACGGGATCGAGTGGCATCGCGGATGTCTGAGTTGGAAATACGTGGGTACAGCCTCGGCCCAGACACAAGCAAGGAATTCTCGTTACTAGACGGACAGGGTGTAACTCTTGAGTGTTCCGGTAATATCAGCATGGCAACAGGGTCGAAGGTAAACTAGAATTATACATTTTACCCAAAGTATTTTCTCTGATCTGTTTATTGAGAGAAAGCGGACTTGTATTACAGTACATATATTGGAATATGAACCATGACTGATGACGCAATCGGACACATTATACAACATTCTGAGAAATTACGTTCACGTAGCTTGGCCTATGTTAGGTTTGAGATAATTTAATTCTCACTTATGTTATGTGTTATTGGAACACTAAACTAGGCATGCTTATGAATTCTTCGCCATTAATTTCCTTTAAAAACTCTCGAAATGTATTTAATTTTCGTTGCATTTTTGACCATTTTGTTCCGTTTGGATAGTGGTGGCTTTTATACAAATAATGTGTACACGCGGAAATTATGTCTTCATTTTTAGAATACTTAGAGTGTTTGTTTTACTAGATAAAATTAACTATTTTGCTGGCGTGAATAGCAAAGTCTAACAAATCAAATCAAATTATAGTTTAGATGCTTTAAATAGGTGTTTATTCAACACTCAATACTATATTTTCCTTGCAAACTATGTAATGAGGACATGCACGGTTATCTTTCACTTAGGTAAAACTTACATTCCACTCCTACATGGACACAGCAAAACAAGAGGTGAGTCTGCAGGTTGTGGATGAATTCAAGCAAAAGCACTCGAATGTTTACCTCGGAAACCTACAGTTTGAAGTTATGAGGGATAAAAGAGACGGGGCCTTCCATAATAAAAATAAAGGCAGCCTTCCTCTGACGTTACCCAAGGTAACACAAATGTATTATGTGTTGCATTGATATGCATGTGTTTCCTTGGTTCCCCACTTTATTTTCCTCATATTCTAAAGAAACATATGTTTTGGTTGATTAAATTCAACTACTTGCTATAGTCGGAAAATAGTTATCTAATTGCAACACTATTTTTTCCAAAAAAGGCAGCAAATAAAAGTAAAACCTTTCCAAAACCTAACGTCTAATAGATTTGATAATATGTACTGAATAAAATACGTGTTGCGATATAAACCTTGATACGTAAGTAACTTAATACAAGGAACCAAACATTGTTCTAAAGTTTCATAGGATTATGAAGTAAGTGATATGATGATCAAGCGTTACCTCGATTTGGATCTTCTATGACTGATAACTTAAAACATATTTCGAAATTTTTCTCGATTTATACAATTTGGCACTCATGAAATCTACGTAACACTTACGTAACCTGCTCCGCCCCTACCTACCGTGTCATTTGAATAGTTGTATTTTTTATTTACAGTCCAAACTATATTTTAGTATATTATGTTCATGAGTACGTGTCACTTTTTGCGCTGCACAATAATAACTTACCTTATGTTTATAATCTTTGATATACCGAATGGTGACGTACATATGATAAAATGCACTCTATATGAAAGCTCTTAAAACATTTCTGAACATCAAAAGTGCAACACTTTACGTCTGTAAACAGAGAGAACATTTACATGATGCGTGTTACATGCATTTGGTTGAAGCTTTTGCTGGTAACGAACGTCGTCATTTTCATGAATTATTCTTGTATTCTGATTTTTTAGGTTTAAAATTTCGAAAACTATTTTGCCTCGTATTTAAATATTTCGCCTAATACTTCAATGGTTTTTAGGTTCCTGGTATGGGTTCCATATGTTTGTTTCTTGCGGAGAGACAATAAATTATACATATTAGTATACATGTTTCGCATTAACTCAGAAAATTTCATATTATATATGAATTATATTTGGATGAATCTACCGCCGCGTAATCAGGCTATTTTCAATTCGAAAACTGCTTTGACACGTAAAACGTTTCAATTTGTATCCAGGCAATCATACCTTTGTAGACGGGTTCTTAACATTTTTCATTTACATATACGGGTATGAAAAAACGAATCGATTCGTGAGACCATTCAGATGCTGACAAGCATAATCAACTGAACAGAACATGTGCATATACAATATGGATTTACTAATGAACGTAATTCGCATGGAATCAATGTAAATTATTCTGTTTTAGGTAGAAAGGGGACAAAAAAGGAAAACTATAATCCAGATTCGTTTCCCACATTATCGTAAGTAATTGGATATATTCTTAGTGAAAATTAAACGAATTCCTTAGAATGTCTTCCTTTCACTTATAGTTTGAGTACATTCCTCATATATATAGACATTCCTACACATGCTATAAATTACGGATGGTATTGATGTAGTGTTGACAAATATGATGGGTGACCATATTACTTAATTATCCTTTCAATGATATTTACCCTTTTCCTTAAAAAAAAATATTTAACTTTCCATTACTCACTAAAGTAACAATCACATGAATGTGCATTCGTTTTCATTGTCTTGGATTCCATCTCAAGCTACATTTAGTGCAAAAGGTTTAAATTGCAAACAATTAGCAAGCTGACAAACGTATGTATCATTTGAGTTTCTCAGTATAAGAACTGAATGCTGACATCACCAATCGGATAAGACTTGGTTGAATCATTATCTGGCTCTTTGCTTTTCTCTCACTATCTCTCTCTCTCTCGTTCTCTGTCTCTGTCTCTCTCTATCTCTGTCTCTCTCTCTCTCTCTATATATATATACATACATACATACATACATACATACATACATACATACATACATACATACATACATACATACATACATACATGCATACATACATACATACGTACGTACATACATACATACATACATACATACATACCATACATACATACAGCCATGCATACAGCCATGCATATATAAATGCATAAATGATAAATATATATATATACGCCCACTTTATCTGCAGTTACGGCTTTAGCGAAATTCCTTGTCATAAGACTCACTACGACGGCAAAGGACGACAATTGGATTCAAGTTATGTACAGGTATCAATTTTGATTGTTTTCCCTCTCTGTTCTTCATCTATAACCACTCCTTAATTGACTTTGTGTTTTATTCATGATTTGTTGTCAAATATGAAAAAGTTCTCCTGAACAATTTTTAGAATAGACAACTATTTTGAATGTTTGAAATCCCGTATCAATGTGATTAGTATAAATATATACGAAATTAATGTTTAAGATACTGAATTGTTTTTGTCTTTGATATTATTAGTTTTGGTACAGAATCAAGTCATACTTGTTGTTGAATCTATCTCAACCGCATTACATCTCTGACTGAATGTTTTCAAATAAAGTCATTGAAATGAATTGTTAAATAAAATGTGTTTGTAGTATTATATTTGTAATGCCATTTTTGATATATTTTAGACACCTGGATTCATAATCTAAACCGTTTGATTTCCCAGTCCATGTTGGATCCTCTCATACATAAATGAACAAATGATGATAATATTATATATACACCATGTTTTCATATTTTATGTCATCATTATATCTATAGAAGTTGCGTTGCATCCGTTGAATGTGTATTGCATGATTCAATGAGCTACCACATCCATATCCTGGAACGTATCATCTCTACATTCATGTCATAAATGAAAACGTATGCACGTCCAACCTTAGCCTACACTATTTGTTTACAATTAAAAGTAGTTTCCTACACACAATGATCTTATTTTGACTCACTTGTCATGTAGAAAGAATCCGTGCAAAGTGGAGAAATACTGCAATGTTACGTTTATGGTGATATACTATGAGTATGACATAAATAAATGATACTCATCAGCCATTGGAAATGTTCCAGAAGATGATATATCTTATTACATTTTGCCGATCCCCAATTATATAACTTTTATTCAAACCCAATTAAGATTAAAGTATAATTCTAGCAACGCACTGCAATCGAAGTTGATTAGATGAATATCTGTTGCAGCAAATCATCTTATTTATTTTGTGGTACTTCACAGTTTAGATTCTCGTCGAATAATGGATAATATCAGGCGAAATGCTGTCACAAGATGCGAAACACCTGCCAGTGACCAGCAGATCTGTGAGTTGATTTTGCACGACTGGATGAAGACTAAGCCGGTACAGGACGACAAGGTAAGACTATCAATTATCAGACCATTTCAATTTTCTTTATCTTTGGGATGGGTTCATTAACATTGTAAGTGCCATCGCTGAAACGTGAAATCTAGATGATCGGTCCGTCCAATAGCACCACTGGTTTTGCTTATGCATGACATAAAATATAATTATAATTACAAATGATTCTATTAATGGTATTCGATATGCATTGGTTTCATATGCAAGTTCTGTATAACTATCATATTGCATTCAGATGAAAATTGTTATAATCATTTTGCTACATGGGTGAACATTTATAGTTATATGTTCATGCATTTACTTTACACATATAAATGTAATTGTATCTGAATGCTCATTTCAACACTGTCCTAGCGCGTGGTGTTTCGCACGTCAAAACATTACCTGAAGTAACGAAAACCATCGATACAAGGTCAGGCAAAACGAATTAGGTTACTAACAAATCCGGTCGTGTGCGTTTGAGTGTTCGTGTGTTCAATATACACAAAAGGATGAGATCATATGAATTTAATGTTTGAGATAGCAGTTCTTTGTATGGGCAACATTCACCTAGCTCAGATCGGCCAGCGTCTAAAACTTCAAAAAAAAAATGATGTCAGATAATGAACGTCATACTGTTACAGGAACAATCCAACTGTTAACGCATTTGTCCAACACGCTATGTGTTTGTGCATTTGTGTGCACGTCATGGTACGTTCATTATACAACTTTAAAAGATAGCTTATCACGAATTAATGTTTTATGGTAATGTTAACATTATGTCTTCTGCAAATAGTAAACTACATAACCTGATAATTGAAACAACAATATATTTCAGAATTATCAATGACACCTATACAAAATACTACTGAATAAACCATTAGAGCATAAGAACCACCACGGACACATTGTTGATTTTCAGTCTGAATAACTGTTATAATAACTGTTTTGTTTTGCATTGTTTAAACTAATGATAATAAATATTCGTGTTTCTCTCAAGTTGTCTGTATCTGATACTTATGCTGTTGTGTTCATAATAGTGTCTTCATTTATGTAATATGTTGTACTGGTGGCTGTGACAGCTGATGTAGTAATGATGTTGAGTAATGTTAATAACGTGCGCAACGTTTGAGACAGAAGGGAGTACGGTATTCCAATTAGTTATTTATACACAGTCGGAAAATGTACGAATAGGAAAAACGTAGAAATGTTAATGCACAGTACGAAATGGTATGTTGTCCTGGAAATTCATATCGAATTGAAGTGTATTCGTCAGTTCATACCGCTAGATTTTGCAGGGAATTTCAGACTTAAATTTAAATAGATAAAAATAAATAGCAATCGCCCCATTCAGAAGGACACTGGACAGTAGTTTGAAATGTAAAGAATCGAGAATGAGACGAAAGGGACTTTGATGAACTTACAAACTGAACGAAATGGTAACATAATGCTTTGCGATATAATCTACCATTGACCAGGATTGTGCTAAAAAGGTATGTATAATTCCTTACGAAATACGGTAAATGTGTTGTATGTGTTCTAACAACAGCAGTAACAGCAGAAAAACTAGTGTGAGTAGTTGTGGCAGAAGACGTAGCAGAAAGAATTGCACGAATAAAGTATTCACACTTGGTTAAAAAATGACCGTAAATTATAATGTCTTTTGTTCATTTGACTCTATGAATAGTGAAAGTTGTTATAGTATTAGTGATGGTATTATGTGTAGGAGTACTAACTGGATTTGAATTCATTATATTTAATGTGTGAGCTATTTATGTTACGACTAATGTAGTATATTGCATACCTTACACGTATAAAAGTTGAACTGGCAGATACTTAAAAAACAGTATCATAATTTAGCAAATGTTTATATCCCTTGAACATGTATGTATTTCAATATAGTATCTTCGCTCACTCGATACAGATCAATCAGATCCTTGGGGCCTTGAGAAATTGTCAGAGGATGACTTTGGCTGACGAGTGCGAGAAATTTGTCAACTTCCACATTAGTAAGTTCATTATTGATATAAAATATTAAATCTTGATCCTTTAGCTCACTTGTATCTCCGATAAATTGAATGCATGATACTACTTTTCATATAGTTAAGTATCTTGCTGTTAAACATCCTGTTTAATTATGTGACGTACACAGTTTGCATGATAAATTGAATAAAATAAGTAAAAACGTTTCATATAAATTAGATGTGACATTGTGATAGGTTATTAATTTACTCTAAATCATGCATGCAATATATATTATCTATGCGAACTTTTCACACCGTTTTATCGTCCCACCGTATCGCATTTGTTAGGGAAAGGAACATGATTTGGTCATATGCATCACTATTTAAGAACTCAAAGAACATCTGTAAATGTATTCATATCATATAAAAAATGATCTCTTCAGTGAAGTTTCAGGCAATATACAATTTGAATTCTTACATATAATCTAAATTTGTGCGTTTCGTTTACGCTTTTAGGATATTTTCAGATTCGTTCTGGCGCGATGATGAATAAGCATAACGTTGGTTACGTGCAATTCAATTAAACATTCAATCAAAAACGCAGTGGAAACATACCCAAAGAGATGCATTGCATATAACAGAGGGATACGGTTTATGTATTACGTTAATTTTTAAGTGTATTACGACTTGCAGGTAGTAGAATGCATTTGAATATGAATACATCAATAACGTTAAACCGAATAGGTAATTTTTAATCAAATGCAAACACAATTGTGCAAACAACTGCAATATATTTTGGAGACAGCATTGCATTCCTGATATTACATTCCTGATATAGAAATTAACCTCCAGTACTTGACATATAAAATAGTATCCATTTATCTTGAATCTTTGCCACTTTTGGATTACCATTACGATATATATACCATTTATTCTTCATTCGTTAAATCCATTTAAATGTGTATAATATATAATATATAATATGATATAATGTAAAAAGAAACAAATGCAGTCATTTCAATTTAAATGGTAATCAACTCATTTTGATAAAAACTCATTTTTGCGCCGGATATTATACGGCACTTTTCATTTTGATAGCAAAACAGTGTACACTCTCAAACACATACGTCCGGGCATCTCTCGAATTGCGAATTATACTGACTTTCTTACTAATTAGTGTGATCTAATCGTCAAATGTTAGATGAAATTGATAACATGTGACAATACAATCAACGAACATAAAAACTGTGTTAACATGGAAAGACTATCCTTTTAAAAAAATAAATTAAACCAATGTTTAGTTAACCAAATTTATTTGCTAACTCGCATGTGTGTTTGATACATGTGTTTCATATTTGCAAGGATTACATTGCCAATCTTACTGTACCATCCTCCTGCCTCTTATTCAGAACATCTGTCGGACTCGCGTATGTCTGAGATGGCCAAGAAAATGGAAGGCGATTAGGTAACCTTTGCTTTGACTATTGGTCTCTCTAAAGAAGAAATCGACATGTGCAGGAGAGAGGAGGGTGACTCAAACGAGGGCATAGCATTCATTGTGCTGTGCAAATGGCGTGTTTCTCATGTGGCCATTACCAGTGGCATCGATGTTTTTAATGACATTCTGGGAAGACTGGATAATGTGCAGTCTAATATGGAACTTAAGGAATATATCCGACATGTGTTGATCCATTGTAACTGAACGTAACTTTCCATTTGACACTGTGAAGCATACATGTGAGGGATATTTAATTTGACAGTTTGGATCCTACAACGAATCTTGCTTTAATGATGATTAGTATAATATGTTGCATGTCTGGCGTATGAGATCTTGTACATTGATGTTTAAATATAATTGTTGTAGAATACGTAAATCTACAAAAGTGGGCTTTCTTTTTCTTTCTCTACTCCCGGCAGGTCATTATAAATGAATGAAGCTTTTACGTTCAAATGTGTACCAAAATTTCCATCTTACTATGCTTTTGTAACTTTCAAACCAGCTCTTTTAATTGTATATTTAAGGATGCACCTCCGTATATGATAGCATTATCATATTCTCACTCTGTTAATCAAATATTCAAAAATCAGTTTTAAACAAGCTCGAAGATTTTACTGTTTTCAGTATTTGCATAAACTCGAAACGATCCTTCTTCTTCCGATGTAAATACGTATAGCATTTTAGTTGGAAGCAGTCCTTTATGAGTTGTCATAAGCGTATATTAGATTGGGTGCTTTTCTTTCTTTCAAGTTTCTTTTAATCCCTTTATCCTAGAGGACGTGTGTTCCTTGTCTTAAATTAAATGCCCGTTCCAGTGTATAATTAGCTTGTTACTGTGGATTGCTTGCAAATATAATATTTGTTTGCTCTATGTCAATTCT
>CM068837.1:75646619-75714119 GCA_028554795.2 Sinohyriopsis cumingii
TCGCAGCCTAGCCTTGAAAGGTATAAATACTAGGGCAGGGAGAAGACACTGGTTAGCTAAGCAAAGGCTTTGTTGGCTTGGTCTGGAGGAGGACATGAACCGCATGGTGGAGTCTTGTGAACGGTGCAAACGCAGAAAGACCCCAGTTAGGTAAATGACCAATTAACCCCAATTCAAACCACCTGGAGATCTTTTGCATAGACTTTTTGTCTCTTGAGCGATCTAAAGAGGGTTTAAGAATATCTTGGTGATAACCGATCATTTCACCTTGTATGCTCAGGCCCTTCCATGCAGTAATCAGACGGATTTAACTACCGCTAAAGCCCTTTATGAGCACTTCTTTCGATATCATAGTTTTGGGAATGGCTTCACAGCGATCAAGGGACGTAATTTCGAGGGTAAAGTTATAAAGGAGTTATGTAAATTAGCGAACATACAGAAGTCTCGCTACACCTGTTCACCCGCAGGGGAATGGCGTACGCAAAACCGTCAATGGCACGCTCTTAAAAATGCTAGGAACATTCGAGGAAGAGCAGAACACGTGATTGGAAGTCGTACATTTCTCATATTGTCCATGCATATAATGCTAATAAGATTGATTCCAACGGATTCTAGGTCCATTTTCATATGTTCGGGTGGCACCTCAGGCTTTATGTCGCCAACAATCTGGGCACTACACCTGATAGTGGCGAGGCTGCTGCAGAGTCTCATGCGTACGTGGGAAAACTGAAAGACCGCCTCCAGTTTGCTTATAAGGCCACGACGAGGTAGTCGAGCAAGAGCCGTGCTAAGAACAAAGCCCAGGACGACAAAAAGATCCGCGAGTCCAAACTTGAAGAAGGTGACCGATTCTCAGTGCGCAACGTTGGACTGAAAGGAGAAAATAAATTGGCCGACAAGTGGTCCGAAGATGTATATCAGGTGATATTAATCCCCAATTTAGATATACATGCGTACACGGTAGGGATGGTCGAGGGTTCGAATTCCACGCGCACATTGCATCGTAATATGCTTTTGTCCCTTGACTACCGTCCTCGTGATCCAGTCCCCATGAAACAGGTTCAGAAGAAACCTGGTGTACCACACGCTACCCCTTTGGAGTCAAGATCTGAATGATCGAGTTCTGACTCGGACTCCGACCGGTATGTTATACCACAAAGACGACCCGGTTGGGCCAGGAATGATAATTTTCAGTTCCGTGAACAATTTATAAGAACTTCCCCTGTTAATAAATCACCATATATTATCGATCCACTTATTAGCCATCTTCTTGAAAGCGTAAACTTTCAAAATAGTAATTCTAGGCAATATGCCAGTAGATTAAGTGAACCCACGAGTCATTTTTCTGCTCCCTCTTACGTCTCACATGAGAGTGCTGAGTTCGGTTCCCCAGAGATATCTGCCGAAAGGTCACTTTGAAGCCCGACCATATTAAAGGGAAACCAGGACCGCCAGTCTGTGGGGTTGATCCTAAGCCCACTGGCACCACAGGAGTCACAACATAAACACTCAGACCAGCAAACGCTGATGCGTTCAACCAGATGCCGAAAACCACCCGACCGGCTGGGCCAGTTGGAGTGTTAACAAGCTGTTTACTACGTGTGAATTGCTGAGGTCTAAATTTCAGGCTTTTGTAGCATGTGATAGCTGGAGCGGTGCAGAAGAACCCCTTTCATGTAAATTAAGTACTGCAATGTAAATTAAATACAGCAAGGTATTTAAGGGTGACATTTTCATTGTAAATGATTAGAAGTAGTCCCAATCTCAAGGTGTTTATGTATTGTCTGCAGTGAGAGTAAAATGTAAGCTCTATATTTGTAATCATTTCATAGGTATGGTATATTTTTTTTTTTTTTTAAAAGATTCGAAGGATAGTTCAAAACGATTGTTATTATACTTTTTACTCGGCAAGCATACATTGGCTAAATGTCAGGAGACATTTACATGCAGGGAGGGAGTATGTGATCCAGGACTTGCGTCCTATATCAATGTACATGGTTGTCATGAGTAAGCGAGCGAGTGAGTGATCAGTCGCTGATTCCCGTGAGCCACCAGTATTGAAATCACTTCCCTGCCCAACTAACAAAAATCGTCAGGCATTTCTACTCTAGGCTGGAGACGGACAATACCTCAAGCAGTGCGAATAGTAAAGAGCACTGTTCTTTCACGCAAGTGATTGATAATAATTTAGAAAAAGTATACCCATCGAGTCTGGTAAGGGATAATTAGTTTTTATGTAATAAAATTATAAATGCCGGTGGGTGGGTTGTATAATGTGTATTGTATTTGTGTCGGTTATAATCTGTATTGTACTTGTATTATAATTATGCGTTTTGTATTGTTTTAGGTTTGCCTCATACGAATTATAAATCCCACAATCGATGATGTAGGGTCATTCTTTCAAACCGACACGATAAACAGCTCATGCTCTTTACTATTCGCACTGCTTGAGGTATTGTCCGTCTCCAGCCTAGAGTAGAAATGCCTGACGATTTTTGTTAGTTGGGCAGGGAAGTGATTTCAATACTGGTGGCTCACGGGAATCAGCGACTGATCACTCACTCGCTCGCTTACTCATGACAACCATGTACATTGATATAGGACGCAAGTCCTGGATCACATACTCCCTCCCTGCATGTAAATGTCTCCTGACATTTAGCCAATGTATGCTTGCCGAGTAAAAAGTATAATAACAATCGTTTTGAACTATCCTTCGAATCTTTTAAAAAAAAAAAAAAATATACCATACCTATGAAATGATTACAAATATAGAGCTTACATTTTACTCTCACTGCAGACAATACATAAACACCTTGAGATTGGGACTACTTCTAATCATTTACAATGAAAATGTCACCCTTAAATACCTTGCTGTATTTAATTTACATTGCAGTACTTAATTTACATGAAAGGGGTTCTTCTGCACCGCTCCAGCTATCACATGCTACAAAAGCCTGAAATTTAGACCTCAGCAATTCACACGTAGTAAACAGCTTGTTAACACTCCAACTGGCCCAGCCGGTCGGGTGGTTTTCGGCATCTGGTTGAACGCATCAGCGTTTGCTGGTCTGAGTGTTTATGTTGTGACTCCTGTGGTGCCAGTGGGCTTAGGATCAACCCCACAGACTGGCGGTCCTGGTTTCCCTTTAATATGGTCGGGCTTCAAAGTGACCTTTCGGCAGATATCTCTGGGGAACCGAACTCAGCACTCTCATGTGAGACGTAAGAGGGAGCAGAAAAATGACTCGTGGGTTCACTTAATCTACTGGCATATTGCCTAGAATTACTATTTTGAAAGTTTACGCTTTCAAGAAGATGGCTAATAAGTGGATCGATAATATATGGTGATTTATTAACAGGGGAAGTTCTTATAAATTGTTCACGGAACTGAAAATTATCATTCCTGGCCCAACCGGGTCGTCTTTGTGGTATAACATACCGGTCGGAGTCCGAGTCAGAACTCGATCATTCAGATCTTGACTCCAAAGGGGTAGCGTGTGGTACACCAGGTTTCTTCTGAACCTGTTTCATGGGGACTGGATCACGAGGACGGTAGTCAAGGGACAAAAGCATATTACGATGCAATGTGCGCGTGGAATTCGAACCCTCGACCATCCCTACCGTGTACGCATGTATATCTAAATTGGGGATTAATATCACCTGATATACATCTTCGGACCACTTGTCGGCCAATTTATTTTCTCCTTTCAGTCCAACGTTGCGCACTGAGAATCGGTCACCTTCTTCAAGTTTGGACTCGCGGATCTTTTTGTCGTCCTGGGCTTTGTTCTTAGCACGGCTCTTGCTCGACTACCTCGTCGTGGCCTTATAAGCAAACTGGAGGCGGTCTTTCAGTTTTCCCACGTACGCATGAGACTCTGCAGCAGCCTCGCCACTATCAGGTGTAGTGCCCAGATTGTTGGCGACATAAAGCCTGAGGTGCCACCCGAACATATGAAAATGGACCTAGAATCCGTTGGAATCAATCTTATTAGCATTATATGCATGGACAATATGAGAAATGTACGACTTCCAATCACGTGTTCTGCTCTTCCTCGAATGTTCCTAGCATTTTTAAGAGCGTGCCATTGACGGTTTTGCGTACGCCATTCCCCTGCGGGTGAAACAGGGTGTAGCGAGACTTCTGTATGTTCGCTAATTTACATAACTCCTTTATAACTTTACCCTCGAAATTACGTCCTTGATCGCTGTGAAGCCATCCCGGGAAACTATGATATCGAAAGAAGTGCTCATAAAGGGCTTTAGCGGTAGTTAAATCCGTCTGATTACTGCATGGAAGGGCCTGAGCATACAAGGTGAAATGATCGGTTATCACCAAGATATTCTTAAACCCTCTTTAGATCGCTCAAGAGACAAAAAGTCTATGCAGAAGATCTCCAGGTGGTTTGAATTGGGGTTAATTGGTCATTTACCTAACTGGGGTCTTTCTGCGTTTGCACCGTTCACAAGACTCCACCATGCGGTTCATGTCCTCCTCCAGACCAAGCCAACAAAGCCTTTGCTTAGTTAACCAGTGTCTTCTCCCTGCCCTAGTATTTATACCTTTCAAGGCTAGGCTGCGGTATGACTCTGGGGTCACGAGCTGTCTGATCGATTGACCATCAAGAAAAGTTGTTCGATATAGAACAGTTTTCAACTACAAGGCGGTTCCATTCACGGATAAATGTAAGCACAGACGAATTTTCTCTCCGGACATCCTCCTCCCTGTGGCAAAAACCCTTACTCTTGAGGTCAATAATTTTCGCTAGAGTCTTTTCAATCAACTTTTCCCTGTCCCACTTGATGTTACATTGCTGTTTAGACTCAAACACCTCGGCGGCTTAATGAAGGTCTGGATCATCCGAAATACTCTCAAGGGTACAGAAAGAGTGTCTGTATGGCAAATAGCTTCTAGCATGTCCGGGAACATTTGTGGGCGTCAGCGATATTTTTATCAGCTCTAAACTTGATTGAAAAAAAAATGTAATTTGCTAGAGCCGCAACCCATTTATGCCCTGTAGCATCCAGTTTCGCCGTCGACAGGACGTATGTTAATGGGATGCTGTCCGTGACCACTTCGAATAAAGAACCTAAGAGATAGTCGTGGAATGTATCCGTCACTGCCCATTTCAACGACAAAAATTAGAGCTTGTGAGCTGGATAGCGACGTTCACTTGGTCTCAATCTACGACGGAAGTAGGCAAATACTATTTTAACATCTCTTGCTCTTGATATAGGAACGCGTCTAAACCAGAGCCACTAACATCCGTATGCACGATTAAATGTTTAGTATAGTCGGCAAATGCTAAGATGGGGGTAGAGGTCAGCTTGTCTACTAGAGTTGAAAAGGCTGTTTCCAGGGTAGTGTCCCATGTCCAAGGAGTTGCTTGTTTGTTTTTGGACTTATTCTTTCGAGGCGCCTTGGTCATGTCATGGCCCTCTAATAGAGCGTTTAATGGTTGTACTATCTGCGAGAATCTCTCGACAAAGCGGCGACAGTACCCCACAAACCCTTCAAACTGACGCAGTTCCTAAATATTTCTAGGTTTTGGCCAAAGCCAATTCGGTGAGGTCATCTCTGGGTCGGTTTTAATACCATTCAAAGATTATAACATGACCCAGATAAACGACTGAGGACATGAACAACTCTCATTTATAGGGCTTCTGCTTCCGTCAGTGCTGATGTAAGCGTGCGAACGCAGCATGAGACGCTGAAAAGTACCCCCAGCGTTGCACAGACCAAAACTCATTCGATTCCCATCATACAAACCGATAGGACCCACCGAGAAGGCTGTATATTGCTTGTGCTGTTCTTCTATCTCGTCTTGTCAATAACCGGACCTAAAGTCCATCTTAAAGAAGAACTTGGCCCCTTGCAAGACATCGGCAGTATCGTCAAACCGTGGAAGCATATAAGCATCCGTCTGGTTCCTTGCATTGAAGGTCCTGTAGTCTATACAGAAACGTAAGCTATTATCATGTTTCCGCACTAACACAACATTAGAGGAGTAGCGACTGTCATATTCCCTGATTGTACCATCATCTAAAATTTCCCTAATGTGCTGACGCACCTTATCGTACATCACCGGCGGTGTCCTCCTGTATGGCTGCCAGAACGGCTTATCGTCATCAAGCAATATCATATGTTTGATGGGATCCGTCCTTCCCATATATGTGGGGTCCTTTGAAAATATGCAATCCCTGATGCACAATATCTGCCTAGGTCTATCCCGCTGCTATGGGTTCAGATTTACAGCACCGATCTTAACTCTCAAATCTTCCAGAGAGGAATGCCCACTGTTTTTGGACATGTCAGTGGTGAGATCAGAAGCTAAGTTGTCAACAACTTTGACTTCACTAATAAGATATATATCCGATTTGGGTGTTATTGTCAAACATTTGGACGACATATTGCAAATGCTGACCTGAGTATTAGAATATAACCCCTTGACATCAACCCTGATCACGCTTGAACACACCGTAACCTGTTTAGAATTTCATAAGTTCTCGGTAACTACTTCTGATATATGAACATTAACATTGATGGCAATGCCGTTGAGACGGCATTGACGGCATACATATTGATAATTCTCACTGTATATGACTTACACTCAATGCTATCAATAACAATTTTCCATGCATCTGCAATTATATCTGCAGGAGGATTATCAATCATGCAATCCCTTCACAAATCAATGAGATCGATACAATAACGACAAGACAGGTACGGTTGGACTCTGCATCTGGTACAACTAAAATGGGGACACTGAGTTCAAAATCAAATAAAACCGGCATTAAAATCGTACAATCAATGTAAACCATATAACATATAGGATGTCACATTTGACCTACTGCCAATTAGGGCAAACACCGGAACGTTGTTTAGATAAACAATATTAGTGTTGGAAGAACCAACCAAGCGCTGAAATACCATATTCTGGCCTTTAAGATGGTTACCAGGCCCCGTATGGCCACCTACAGAGATTGTTACTCTTTACTGATGCACTTCTCTTCTATAGTCATGCCCTCGGATGCCGTTAACTTGCCTACCGTTCCCCCGATTTCTTTGGTAGTTGTCATGGCCCCTATTGATATAGTGGCATCGGCTGTTATCGCCGTCGTTTTGGGCATGTCCCTTAATGTCATCCCTCCATTTGTAAATTCCAGTCAGTTATCTGAGGAGTGCGACTGTTCTTGCAGTTGTTTAGTAAGAGCGTTGATTTTAGATCTGTTTGTTTAATCCTTAAGCCAAAATCTCTCTACACCTTGCACCTCTCGTGGCCGCTTTCTGCCATGGGCTGGTGGTGTAATTTAATGGGGGGCATCGGGTTAGCGTTCAGCAAGTTCCGCTGCTTGTCTCACAGTAACTCGTCATAATTATGATGGAGTCGAACTTAGAGCGAGTGTGCCTCTTGAGGAGTTGACTCCTTAATGAAGACCAAAACTTCTGTCTGAGGAGGCCATCCTGATCCTCTTCACTGATGTGGCCCGCTTCGATAGCAGTTTGGAGAAGTGTCTCCAGTCTGCAACCAAAGGAAGTCTCCAATTTCCCTTCTTTCTGTTGCTGTTGTTGTTGTTGTTTTGGGGTTTAACGCCAATTTTCAGCACACGATAGGCTATAGATGGCGGTATGTAGTAAAGGTGGAAGCAGAACCCGGGAAAACACCGGAAAGAACCACCGACCCACGATAAGCTACTGGCAAGCTTTCTCACATACCCAAAGTGGCTGAATTCGAGACTCAAACCGATGTAGACAAAGATGAGATGGCAGTGATCCGTAACGGAGAGCGCGTTAGACCACTCGGCCACTCGCCCCCACCCCTTCTCTGGAAAGATGTCTCGCCCTGCCCCGTAGACACCATTTGATAGCCCGAGCCATGATCGTTGGGGGATATTCAGATACAAGACATTTTACCTTGAATCTCCATTCGTAATATGTAACGTCACCTTTCTGTGTTTGGTCATCCACCGAAAAGAAAAGGATCTTAGGTAATAGGGCGGAAGTGGGTGGGGTGTGGGTAGCATTGGCTGCGGCAGAAGTACCCTGGGAACCACCAAATAGTGCTGAAGCGCCTACATAAACCTTGGGTTTGCTGTCTACACTTTTTATATCAAACCGCATGAGCAAGTCCATCCCAATTCCTGCAATTGAAGTACTTTGCGACAAAGGGGTAGACGAAGGCATACCATATTTGGTTTGGGTTACAATGGGATTAAGTGGGGCTCCAATGGACATTACCACATAGCCGCTGTCATTCATTGCCTGTATCATGTCATCAGTTGTCATATGGTTCTTCCTTGTAGCCAGCATGAAAACAGCTCTGAGAAAAATCTCGCATATATCTAACCAATGCAAACAAATCGTACGAAACCAATAGGCTGTATAACCAAGATTAAGAAAGAATATTTAATAACGTTAAAAAAAAAATCAATAAAGGCATACGTCTTCCTTATATTAGATATCAATATCACTTCCAAATTTGCTTTAGGTATCGAACTACGCTGCCAACTCTGAACGGCTCCTTAGAAACCGTCTCGCACGTGTGAAAATATCAAGCGCAAGTTTATACATATAGTAAACACATAATGGGGTATACATATATACTCAAAATATAATTGTAAACAGTACTATCACCTAGCTTTCTGGCACTTTTACTCGGGCGTTGAAGCGTTGTAAAAGGTTGTGAGTGGGGTTTAAAGCATGGTGGTATATTAGATAAGGAGGTCAGAGAACTGACTTGTCAAGTCAATAACACCTCACGCATTGATCCACAAAAACATCCTTTATGTGGATATCACATAATCTATAATTCACGCGAACCTCTAAATTTTACAACAAACGAAACTGTCCTACTCTCTATCAATAATGTAAACATAGAGTAAACATATTAATAATTATGATAATTGCAATAAATTTATTTGCAATGTCCATTGAATTAACGCAGAATTATTTTTAGGCAGCAAGTAAGTCCTTGCATCTGTTAAAGATTAGTCAATATTTCAACAGGCCGAATTCATAACAATGATTTAAACCTCGATTTGACGCATCTAACAAGCGGGTCAAAACCGTGCTGCTACCACCTGTCGAACTAAGCAGATCGTTCATACAGTGTTGCCCATAAACGCAACTAGAGTTAGAACGTCATGACTATTACGTGCAAACAATAAATGATATATTGAATAAGCCAACATAATGTTAAGGAAAATAACACAGCATTTCCAACATCTAAGAATCATAATTTTCGAAACTATAACACTAACTTAACAAATGTCATACCAAAGGACACGCATTACACCTCGTCCTATATATACAAAGTTAAGTGTCTATCAGCTGTTATGATAATTGTTTCGAATTTCCGTGACGTCATCTTAATGTCATCAAAGCACGGTTTTCATCTCCCGAAAAACATTACGAACGTAGAAAGTATGCGCACAAGTTATCTGTTCGGGCCCAGAAAGGATCATGAAAGCGCGCATTAGCGTCCTCTAGTATGCTGAAACTTTTCAATGCGAATCCGTTTCGGGATCCATTGGTTGCAGCCTTTCGGTCTGGTTTACCTGTAAAATACGATCTTCTCTCCATCCCGACCCCAGGTGGGCGCCAGATGTGAGCTACTATCATTTCGGGTTGAAATATTAACACTAGCTCGTCGATTGTAGGATTTATAAATGCTTTTGGTAAAACTGAAACAATACGAAACGCAGACCTAAAATACTGTCTAGTGGTTAAAGCGTCCGCCTCGGATGCGAGACGTCATGGGATCGATCCCTGGTCGAGTCATGCCATGATACCCCAGTGCTAGACAGCACGATAAATTGTCACACCGTAGATATTGTAGCGATATGACTGAATGTTTTTTTAAAGCTACGTTAAAAATCCAAATCACACACAAACACACACAGACATAAAGATACATATATAGAGACAAATACATACATACCTTCATGCACACATACATACATACATACATACATACATACATACATACATACATACATACATACATACATACATACATACATATATGCATGCATATATACATACATACATGCATGCGTGCATACATGCAGATATACACACATTCATACGTACTTTCGTACAATCATACAGGTATATATACCTTCATGCATGCATACATATACGCATACATATATACCTACCTACCAACATTCATACATACGTATATTTATGTTTGCATCCATCTTCTAAATATTTTTTCTTTTCAAGTTAAATAATGTGAAATATTTTTCTCTAACTAAATTTGACCTGCTTTTGTTGTAGAAAGAACTTTTACGTTGGTAAAATGGTTGTAGATCTACTGGTTAAATTTGTTGCGCAATATGCAGGTACCTTATTTATTGTATCACATTTGAAAACAAAATATTTCCAGTTAGAATTATTCATTTTCCAGTGCGATAGAAAGGACTCGTGCGACACTCAGGATTTTATAGCAGGTGAACCTACCCGTCCGCTGCTCTACTTGATGCATGCAAAGCAAAATGGATATGTATATTCCAAACTGTTTTTAATTTTTAAATTTAAGAAAAAACGTAACTTAATTATGTTGTTGTTGTTGTTGTGGGGTTAAACGCCATTTTTTAGCACACGATAGGCTATGTATGGCGGCCAGTTTTAATGGTGGAGGAAGAACCCGGGAAAACCCCGGGAAGAACCAACGACCCACGAGAAGCTACTGGCAAGCTTTCTCACATACCCACATTGGTCGAATCCGAGACTCGAACCCACGTAGACAGAGGTGAGATGGCAGTGATCCGTAACGGAGAGCGCTTTAGACCACTCGGCCACTATTGTACTAACTATGACAAAAGCTTGAAGTATATTGGTAGACCTATAGTCCAGTTTATATTGTTTTTTTGGTCATCAGTTCCATAAACACTAATCTTACAACCATTAAACTCAAAGCGTCTGCTGCAATCCTAAGCAGATGAAATATTTCCATCGGTTTGCAGGTCATTATAGGTCATTAATCAGTTCAATTTTACACTTTTTGTAATTTTCGGGTAACAGTTCTGCTTGAAAATAATGCACTGCAAACATAACAAATCACAAACCAATATCAAACGTAATATGATAGCATGTTTTGGTATGTGAAGTTGCCAAAAAAGAGTTTAGATCTCATTTTGCTTCGAGCTCGAGATTACTGTGTGCTGTATAAATCTAATTCTTTATCATTGTCCTGTTATTTGCGAACGTATGTTAATTGTTGCTTAGGAACAATCATTAAAGTAGCTGGATTATGTCGATTGGATATACGTATTTTGACAGAAAACTACCGCTACAATAATAATAATAATAATAATAATAATAATAATAATAATAATAATAAATAATAGTAATGATAATGATGATAATAATAATAAAAAGTAGTAATAATGGTGATGATGATGATGATGATGATAATAATAATAATAATAACAACAATGATAGTATTAATCTATGAATTAGGCAAGAATGTTCATGTCATTAAGGGCATTTTTTATCTTAAAGTACATATTTATAACTTGCATTCAAATTAAAGATACATAATATTATAAGTATTGATTTTCACATATGTAATCGATGAAAGATTTGGTAATTCTCTTTGTGAAGGTTTTTCTATTTACTCATTTACATTCTGACAGGAATAAAGAACATCTCATCTACCACCTAACTCGCATCGATGCAAATCTCAGAAAATTCAGATGAACAAGTCTCCCGTCTTGCTGACAAAATAGCATGGGATTTAGTCAGCAAAATGGATAATACATATTTCAATAAAGGTCCTCTCAGTTACAATTTCGTTCTTTATTTTATTTCTCTCATTTCAAGCTGTACTCTTCTTATATTCTCTCTCCATAACATTTTTATGGCATTGTATTTATATTTATATATGTGACTTTTCTGAATAATAAGTCTCGCATACGAGTAAAAGTTGAAAATGTCCGGTTCACTTGAAAATTAATCATTAGTGTCGTCTTTGATTTATTTCTTGAGGTTGAACATGTAATGCTAATACTAGAATATAGTTCTACAATACTAAAGTACATACGGTTTTCAATGATATATCTACGGTAGTGCATCACTGATCTACAAGGTCGATTTTATAGTCCATTATTTTTTCGAGTGCGCTAATTTGAAATGATAATTGATTGATACCCAGAATTAAGCTGAATATAAAGTTACTAAAACGACCAAACAGGATTAGTGGTTTTACTCATTGTGTTTTAAAGCGCTTTAAAGCGTTTCTGCCTCACGCTTCTTGCGTCCTTGGATCTATATTTGGAGCCTGAAACTTATCGGTCACGCAATATATAGTATACGTTTGGACAGTAATTCTAAAGTGATAACCAAATAGGAATATTGGAACAAAATAGTAAATATAAATCCCAGGAACATTTAAACCAAAACTAATTGCTAACAAAGCCAGTCAAAGCCACTTTATAGTGACAACAATAATTGATATATATCATACACAACATCCAAAATCTACATTGTAGCCAGTCAGTGCTGTACTTTCCGATATATTTCCAAAACAGTTTGTTCCTGCAATAAACATGTGTTCATGATAACAGGTATGTATCATACCTACTTGCTCGGAATAGAAATTCCAGTAAAGACTGGCTTAATACGAAAGAAAAATTTAACGAATGTAGTCTTTACATACTTATCTTAGTTAAGTATTATATTACAACGGTACATACAAATTTACTTGCTCAGATATATTTCACACCTGAAAAACAACAGATAGTAACCTTAACCAACTGACCAAGTCAAGTATATGCAGGGAGGTATTTACTCTGACTTTAGCGTTATCGTTACTACACATACATAAACTTGTAAACCGCAAAATTTAATTATATGTTGCACAGTCAAAACAGCATGTTTCCACCCGGTTTGTTTTGTACGCCAAAATCATTCGAAAAGAAACAAACAGGCAATTGTTTACACAAATACAATGTTTCACTGTGCAATTTATGGTGCGTTTTGAGACTGTTTGAGAATAAAACTGCTGTATAAAATATTAAGAGGGATAAATGCGAAACTTTTATAATTTATGGTGGCAGAAGAAAATAATTTTAGATCCATAAATGCTTGCTAGATCTGTGAACTAAAATATGGCTGAGAATCAAGTTTCAGGTCGCAATATTTATATATGAATCTATGGATATGGTAGAAAGGTAAAGCAGTTTATAGTATAAACATATATAATTCAATTGTATGAGATTAAGTCATTCATCAAGACGTAATGTAAAAACTATTGAGATGAATGGGTGTTACTCCGACCGAACAGCGATACAATATTTATTTTCCTTTAGAAAGAATTTTAAAGTTTAAACAGTTTTAATACATTTTTGTTTGACACACTTACACACTATTTGCCATGAGAACTATTAATAAGAATTTGGTGTTGACCTTTCTCGAAAACAAGAAAATAACATTGTATAGAGACTGTATAGATATCCTAGTGATTTACATAAGGTTGTTACTGCCACAATTTGTAAAAGAACTACGATGGAAGAATGGGTTTATTAGATAATGATAGTGATTATATATGCATTCAAGGCTTGACACAGTGATAATCTGCATCGGTCACGACTGGACACACTGTATACAGAGATCCTCTGTGTGCTTTCTTGTTGGCATACGCACTACATACAACGATGCTCTTTATACAATTATTCTTAAACACACCATCAACATTGTTATTATGAATGGTGTCGTGTTTAGACAGAAAAGGTCGACAACGGTACACAATATGCAATCTTCTAAAGGCAAACATGTTGTATGATCATTGATCATGCATCACAACATACAATGGTACACTACTTTTATTCTTCGACTAGAAACATTCCACCACGATATTCAATATGACTTCAGTTTTAGCCACCATCTAAACAGTGATATTCTAGGCACATTCAAACCAAGACACGCACATTATACGGTTAAATTCTATACGAATGTTTATTTATATACATAATGTGTACTGCTATTAACGATGACATAATGTTTTGTGTCAGGAATAATTCTCCCAAAGATATCATATGAAGTTACTGACATATACTTACAATTATTCATAGACATTGCAAGTATGGAGGAGTTAGTGTTACTCGGACTCCACATTGCTGATGTAAGAATTTGAAAATCAAGGAAAAATACTAATAATAACTCATACTGACTATGTCTGCATGCTTATCCAGAAATGCACAATATACAGTGAAATGAGTGAAACAATCAAGTTGTGTGATGATGATAAACTTGCAAAGAATATAATATGAGTACAGCCACAAATGAACAAAAACGAAATGGGTCAAATTTAGCAAATCCCTCAGTGGCAGCATACCAGTCAAATGTCCGTAATAGCAATGTATCTTGAATTAGTGGCACATTTATTATACAATATAAATCTATAATATTCATAAGTAAGTTATGTTCATGAGTAAATTATATTTGTCTCTACATGAAACATCTTCTAAGGTTACAGCTTGAATCATATATACACTGACAAACAATATG
Source organism: Sinohyriopsis cumingii (assembly GCA_028554795.2). Classification (NCBI taxonomy): domain Eukaryota; kingdom Metazoa; phylum Mollusca; class Bivalvia; order Unionida; family Unionidae; genus Sinohyriopsis; species Sinohyriopsis cumingii. The sequence goes on from CM068837.1 coordinate 75,661,135, forward strand.
CATAGTTTAATAACGGAAAAAATAAACAGATAGTCAGAGGATGCTGAAAGATAATGACTGTATTTTGCAATCTCAACGTTTTCCTTCCTTGCTCTGATGTCGGTTTAGACACAGTCAATGTCATGTTAAGATCAGAAGTCAACGGTGTGCTATGTGCTAATATATTTTGAAACTTGAACATAAACATTAACTGGAACTTGGTAAACTTCTTTTCAGCTATGTAGGATGAGATAAGAGATACTGAAAAGTGCAAATAATTCATAAAATATTTCATATTATCACCGGTATTATGATGGTGACCTTAATAGTTATTACAAACTTAAGGTTTGTATTATCATTAGATCCTTTACATGAAACCATCTTAGGCAAAATCCGTATGTATAGGTTTAGCCAAGGTATATAGTACCATGCAAGTTTTATATGCAATACAAATGCAACCAAAACAAAAATTGGTTATAATATGTTAAGTCCTTGGAACATAACATGAAATATTATATACCGACCTAAATCTGTAAACGCTATCAATGTGCACATCATCAAAATTAAAATCAACATAAACACTGTGCGCTTTATATATATATAAATAATTGATTTCAATGATCTGATGGTCAAAGAACTGATTTCCCATTTACTTGACACGTGTATATCACATATTTTGTGCATATTCATGCCAAATATATAAAGTAAAATGTAAATCTTATTAATTGAAAAGATGTCTTTAAGTAGAGAACACATAATTTAATTGAAAATGCTACTTACTTTGTTACGTCTCACCTTTACAGTACCACAAGAAATCTTGAAATACAAAAGATGTTTTCACCTTTCTGTCCGGTTTCAATTCTCTGACGTTTTTGACATTTCCAATGCCGATGTTTTTCGTTTCATATAAACACCAAGTACCCTGACATTTGCCTAGAGACGAGAATCATGGAGTATTTGTCAAGATGTACTTGCAGTTTGTAAATAATTGGTCATACTCTGCCGATAAGAGTGATATTTTGTGAATGTTCATCCTCGTAGGTTAACGATTATGGGCACACAGACGGCGTTTTTTAGTATTTATGTGAGGACGTGACTAATCTCTTCAGACCTGAACTGATAGTATGTTCTTATGTGTGCCAGTGTGTGTACGCTTTACTTTTATTTTATTTGCAAGTGCAAGTCTTGAATAGTCAATATAATTTTAACATTAGCATTCCCTTTATACCGATAATATCACTTGTGGAGGTATCAATACGTAAATATTGCTAATCTTCACTCAAAGCTAGCTATGTTCCATTACTAATCCAATTATTAAAACTGGTTTATTACCCCAAGTTCATGTTATATTTGATTCATAAATCAAATGATCTTCTACCGTGGCATTACACTTAGAAAAGCAATAAAGCTGCATTTCAGCAAGTATGCCTATCAACAATTTTAACATTCTCAATACAACTTTGTCTTGTATAAATTTTTTAAATAGTATTTAAACTATATCCTTATGCCCAAGTCATATTTGGCCGCTAGATCATCAGTCGTTCATGTTCATTACAAGTATCAAATGAGTTGCATAAGATCCACACTATACTGAAAATACAATTCAAGAGATTCAAACTCACTAAATGCAACGTGAAATATATTATATATAGTATCCTCTTTTAATTTCTACAATTCTTCATCAATGAAGCCATTTATGCTGTAATTAAACTTATAGTAATAATTAACGTGTCATTGACTTCGGCCAACCGTTTCCCTCAGGATTAGTTAACCGAGGTGGCGCTATCATTGTCTGTTTAGCTAATCTTTTCCGTCCCTAACTTTTGTTGTTCGGTAAAAACAAGTGTTGCTGCTAGCAAATATGTAATCAAATCTTTCATATCAATACCTTCTAACTACTATCCTGGCTGATGTTGCATGAAACTAATTATCATCCAAGATGTCGACCTTTGAAAGACCTCGTTGATTGCGAAAGATATTATATATATATATATATATATATATATATATATATATATATATATATATATATATATATATATATATATATATATATATATTTAGAGAGAGAGAGAGAGAGAGAGAGAATGAGAGAGAGAGAGAGATAGAGAGAGAGAGAGAGTGGATTTCAATATTTATTTTGCAGGCAAATGTTAACACAATGACTTTTAATGTCACCTACGTCTGACACTTAAGCTAAATATATTCAGTTAGTTGAAGATGCTGCATTAGATAATATATATTGAAGTCAATTCAAACTTTGAGCGTGATGACCACGCTTTTGAAAGTAGGATACACCAACACATAATCGTGTTATATAACATATTCCATTCACTAGTCCTCGTGTCAAAATTCTCCCGAGGATATATATAAACACAAAGATCACCCTCTCACCCTCGCACACCCACAAGAACATAATGAATTGACTCTCTCTCTCTCTCTCTCTCTCTCTCTCTCTCTCTCTCTCGCATCCACAAGCACTTGCAGAGTCTCTCTCCTACTCTCTATGTATATGTCTCTCTCTCTCTCTCTCTCTCTCTCTTACGATATATGTTCTAACATACAACACGCACTTCGCATAAATCTTTTGAAATACTAATATAGGTATAGGTGATAATTCCATTATCTTTTCAACCCCAACACTAATTGTCATGGTCCCCATATCTTTTAAACAAGCATTGATATTATTAACAACTGGAAATTCAAACAAATTAATCACACCATAACAAAACTTGTATGTTTCTGAATATATTGTCATTTCTGAATAAAATTTGGATATCGAAACAATTATGTTTTTTTCTTCTTCTCTTTCTTGAATAAACTATAATTTATTATTTTGATTTCCTGTCTCGTTTTCTCTAGTTTTGTCATTTAAACGGGTTTTCGAAACAATCGTCTGGTTTGCTCAGCTTGAATCATTACTGAAATTAGTTCAACTTATACTTCTCAAATATCGGTCCTTCATTCCTGTTTCATAATTGTATACCAGTCTGAAAAACAATGTCTATATTTGTGACAGTATTGACAATCGTACTTACTTGACCTCGAGTCCTTGTTTCTCGTGATTTTCAGCTTTCGATCAGACGTTGTGGGCATCGCTCTCTCATTCATATTTCGCTTACGTGTATGCAAGGTATCTTTACTTGTATCTCGACTGATGTAAAATAGAGGTTCGCCTGAACTCTTGTTGAAATTGTAGCTTCATTAAACTAGTACGAATCAACGAGTAAGGTAGGTCTATTCATTAGTGTTTTTAAAGTTCAGGCAATGAAACCAAAATGAAACAAAGTAAATCGTAGTGAGAATAATACAGCTTATACACAGCTTTATATTCATGGGACACGTTTTAAAACATTTTCAAAATCATGTAACAGTTAACAAATGTGTCGCCTGAATAGTATAGGTAAGAAATATGTCAATTGAAATACATGGTTAGTACTCACTAGCTCTATAAAATGACATCACCACCAATATATAACAGTTGCATTTCATCACTTCGCAATACAAACAATCATATTACATGTTGATCGCCAATACGCTGAAGATGCCATCTGTCTGGAAGAGGAACGGTGACGGTGGTCATATCAGCAACATATATGATACGGACATTGCAATTTTGGGGGTATTTTCTACGTTGTCTCATATCTTTGTTGCCTGTAAACTTAAATTAGTTTGATCCATCAATAACATATGTCATGCTGCTTGGATTACGTGTCATTTACCTAGCCATGCCCTACCTACTACAACGTTGATGATTCAAATGAGATGCCCTATTCATCTATTGATTTTCTGCTTCACTTGTTCTTTCCAAACAAGTTTTGTTCCCTGTAAATGCAGATCAGTCTTTGACATATCAATGACCTATATGTAGTATCATGACTGATGTGTCATTAATCAATTTAATCTCCTATATCTCGACCTTTAGAGGACCTCCTAGATTACGATCGACATGATATGATCTTTGCCTGTATTGCATTATTTGTTTTGGAGCTGAAAGTTGACAGAATGCATTTAGATATCATCACGGAGGTCTGCCAAATAAGATAAAAGCATATCAATAGTGTCTAATGTTGCAGTAGGTCTTGCATATCCCACATTTGACTGTTATGAACACGTGCTTGATACTAGGATGCACTGCAAGATAATCGTATTATATAACTGTTAAACAGAATTAGTAATTTTCATATAATAATTTTCCGCACTCTGGAAGAATAAACAAATAGTTATCTTTGTATGTTTCCTTGTCTCTTTCTGTCTTTCTTTATCTCTCTCCCGCACACTGACAAATGAAATATACAATATAAGAAAACATTATAATGATTCCTTATTATTAGAGAAATAGCATGGGTAGAAAGTTAATATATATTATTTCTTTAATTGTTTACTTAATAATGTTCCTTCTAAATATCCCGAAATCGTGTACAAATTGTGTTGAGAGTACTCCAAATCTAGTATTGATTTATCAGTTAATTCATTCGCGACCATTTCTTGAGATAATTAATAAATTCACATTCCGATTAATCTAATCGAACCAAGATGCATTTCGATGATGCCTGGAACGATCAATATGATGCGTGAAGTATTCGTAGTTCACGAAAATCCATTATGTATCGAACCTTCCTCCTTCGCAAAATTGAGGTGTTCATCAATGTGTGATCTCGAATATCTCCCCCCGCATAGATGATGATATCAGTACTGAAAATGTGATACCAAGTGAAATTTTCTCCACTTTGTCAAAATATCTTAGCAGTCGATTGATGTTGAACTTTCTCTAATACAATGCCACATTTCTTCTAGAGTTTAGATTCTTTATGAAGTATTCACCCTGAGCTAAAAACTCTATTAAGCAAGTTTAGAGTCTTCCGTTCATATAGCATAAAGCCATTCATGGCACATTGAATAATGCGACTTATGATCAGCTTACAAGTCTGATTTATTTCATTATTACGGTCATATGAATGTAAATCTTGAAATCTCTGATGAAAAAAAAAAAACTTTTCCTAAATATTAGGAACTTGTTCAGATGAGAAGCGATCTTGTTTTATTCGTTCGAGGGCCTTAGTATATATTGTTCATGTAATACAGATACTCTCATCTGCCCATCCGTGTGATGTATTCCGTCCAAACAAGCACGTCCGCGCGATGGCGTAAATTTATTTCGCTTCACAAAATGTGTTTTTAAAGTTTTGAACATGTATTTCCGACCATTTTTTTCTTCAAGTACCAATTCGACAAAAGGATTATTAGTTGTCCTAAACAGCTCTTGTATGAGGACAACTGATTTAAAAGTCAGTTAAAACATATCCCGTCTTAGTTAAGTTTGTAGATTTAGCATTCTTATTAAACACCAGTTGGCCAGGATTTGTCAAAATTACATATACGTGGTATACTTGTTTAAATAGATTTTCAGAGACACAGAAAACGAGATATGGCAAATTCTATTTTGCATTTTAAATGCACTATGTATGAGCCAGCCCTATTCAATCCATTATAAAACACATAACATATATATAGGTCCGTTCTGTTGCAAAATATTTAAACTTGGACAAGTACATTTCTTATTGAAGGGCTCATCTTCAACTGGATCGTGATTGACTAAAAACCTGCCTTACTTTTTCACGAAGCCTCCCAAGGTTTCATAGTTAACAAAGGACGCACCTTGTTGCATACGTTTATCGCTGACAGGCATTTTCCTCTAATATAAATAGTGAGCAGCTACTCACTTTTCACAATGAATAAATCATCGAACATTCAAAAGTTGTATTTACCGTTTTCTGATCATCTGTTTAAATATAAACATTTTTCCAGAACATTTTCATTTGACATTTCTCGAAGATTGAACTAGATTATATATCTCTGGTAAACCCTTGGATTTAAAAATGAATAAGAATAAGTCATGTTTAAACTCTTCAGACTTTCTTTTCTTATAGAGTAGGTTTGATTTTCGAGTGCACGTTTATTAAATATTTGGTAGATGTCAAAATTCACATAGTACTATTGTACTTTTTCACTTTTGTGTTCAAACGTTATACACTTAGTTTTTCATATTTTTGCACAATGAAAATATTCATGCATTTGTTCTATTTTGTTCCGATTCACGTATAAATGTTTGGTACATAGACTTAACACTTTCTGCACTCTCACAATATTGTTTGTCCACGAAAAGAAATATTTGATAACGACCATATCTCGATTATTGAAACATACATTCGATATACAAAATATTACGAAATAGACGTAACTATCAAAACGTGCTGAAAATGATCTCAAGTTATCATGTTTGCTGCCTAATATTTCTAATTCGGCTTATATTAGACAATCTACATGTAGCTTTTTGTACCTACCGAAGAATTGTTTAGCAGACTGTACGAACTTCCTCATTAATTCTCATTAATTAATGAACTATTTTTTTCTCCGTTAAATAACCAGGACTCATAAACAGTACTGCAATTATTGAATGGCATGTGCCAATCTTGTACAATATATGAAACGAACCTTCTTAGCATGATATCTAAAATTCAAGCGAAGCATGACTCATATCCATTTTTCCTTATGTAGGGGAAATGAAGGAAAATAAAGTTTAGGATCAAGAGTTCGCATATAATAAAAAATCTTGCATAATTTAACAAAAAAAAAAGTCAATTCTTTATTTGCTTATCTAAATGTGCACTGCCTGTTTCTAGAGTGATTTCTTTGATTTTTTTAAATGTGTCTTGTTCATTTGTTTTCTGGGCTTTGCTGTTATGATACAATTTCATGACTGGGTGTAGTAGTGTTTTTGGGTTTTTTTTATATTTACCGTTTCAATGTGCTGCTTCGACAAAAAAAAATCGTTTTCCTTTCCTTCAGCAGAGCTAATTGAATATAATAGTATGCATATTTGTGAAACGCAGTAGCTTCGATAACAATCCAGTGGATTCATGTGGTGCATAATATAACATTCTACACCGCGACAATTTAAATCAGTTAGCACATTTGCTAGTTTTGGATTAGATAGCACAAACTAACTTTGTTCTATAGTCAATACCTCATACGCCACATGATGAAAACGTTGATCTTAAGTATCAGATGTGTTTAGAGCTAAATTTTGAACACACATTTGGTCACCAACGTTTATAAGGCACTGATCCATGTTCAATTTGTGAGAGATATAAGTGGCTAAGTTTGAAATTTACTGAATATATGAATTAAAGTTAACATTTCATGTGATCTATAATGATATCATAACATGAATCCACCATCACATGAAAGTTTACTATAACATTACGTTTATGAACTACATGTGATTATTTCATCAAGCTATGTCAGTTTCAAACTTTACTTGCTATATTTTGTTTTCTTACCCGTGTTTTTTGCATTGGTTTAACCCTTGCCATAATTAGATAACATGAGTTCAAAAGGTCAAATTAATAGTCATAGATTCTCGTGATATCCGCGTTAACAAAGACATTAAAGCCGACGAAGGTTATACGAGACATTACTCGACATAGACAATTGGAAATTTTAGTATCTCAAAACTACATAGAGTCTGCACAAAGCATAACATAATATTATTGTTAAAATTAAGCCTCGGAGCCAGAATAAATTATGCAATATCTGTCTGACATCAACCAGTAGATTTTAGTAGGACATAATGTATTATCGTTAATAACAGGATCCATATTTGAGACAGGTTATTGAAGTGTAGCTGTTGAGATAATAAATACATTTAAAAATTTCCACTTAATAATGTAAAGATAACTAACAATGAATAACTGCTGGAAAATCTTCGTAATATATGCCTTCGTGTTAATTTCATTAGTTATATAGGTTCAAATGAAACCTGATAGTGACCTACGAGAATGGTATCTATATTTAAAGTTCAAGAACTTAAAACCTCAAGCTCAACGCAAACTATCTTCTTCAAATGAGATAGAAATATTGAAAAGCTGTTTCTGAGTGACCAATCTCACTGATCTATTTGTTGCAAACAGAGCCAGTTTTTAAGTTGGATCCTCATAACTTACACATAAAGATAATTATGACACTATTGCATGATGATGACAGTAGAAAAGAGTTTCGTTTGTAAATTGTGTACGTCTGGATTACATGGTGTCATAACAGTATCTGTTGAACAACCCATTTAATGATTGTACTCCCTGTACTCCCTGTCTGTGTTACATAGCAACAATAACATATATCAGTAGAAATTATGTATTGTAAAGGAATAGTTATTATCAAGGACAAACTCATGGTAAATCAACATATCATCTTTATTTTGTATTCTTCAATTGACCTTAGTTTAACACCATTTTCATGCTGTATCTGATATGACACTTTTTTATAAGTAACATAAAGAAGATTTTTTTCAGTCGAAGGCTCCTTGAACGGGAATGAAATAAACAATATTTTGGTTCTCTATCTTGCGAAAGGCAAATTGTTGGATATATATGATTTATATTTGATTATCAAGCATCCATCTGGCACTGACATGAAGCTAACACAATTCAAATGAAAACGCAAAATTTAAAAGGAGTTGAAAAAACATCAACTTCAGCAAGAGAAGGAAGAGAGACAAATGCAGTCTTAGGGGAAACAAAATAAGCAAGTGCAGTTGCATAACTAGAAAGCAGGGAGACATCCGCAATTGCTAAAAGAAGCGAATTAAATTATGTAAAGGAACGAGAAATGTGAAAACTAAGTGCTTCTTCAGACAGAAGAAATAGCAATAAAAGTGTAATTGCATTAGGAAGAATGTTAAATACAGTTGAAGGATGGGAAAATAGAGTCAAGTGCAGATGCAGAAGTGTAAAAAAGAGAGACCAATTCAGTAGCAGAAAGTGGAAAGCGAGAGGCAGATGTAGCAAGCAGTTGAACGAAACCGAGGAAAAGAAAATGAATCTCAAAATTTGTTTCTCTGTAAGTCGTCTTCGCAGCAGTTTTGGGTACAAAATTAAAAACTCATTCTCGTAAAATGGATTTTAAATCTCCATCTGTTTTAGCATGTATGAATCAAGTCCCTGAAAGGACTGATCAGATATGCTTATATTTCCCTACTTTATATAATGCCTGTAGTATCTCAAGTTTAACTACTTCCCTTCTTCTTTCTCTTACGTTTCTCTGCCGCCAACAAGCCTCTCCTCGCATCAGCGACTGATATGCCATTGGTTACGGTCAGTCTCCAAGTGTCTCGGTCCTCGGCTAGCTCTTCCCAGCCATCGGGTGAAACGTTGCATGCATTCATGTCCCTCTTGCATACTTCCTTGAAACGGAGTGAGGGGCGGCCGACTCTTTTCATGCCAGTAGCCAGTTGTCCATATAGTATGTCCTTTGGCAGCCTTCCATCCTCCATGCGTCGGACGTGTCCCAGCCATCGAAGGCGGCGTTTGCTCAGATGGGAGTACATGCCTGGGGTACTTGCACGCTGAAGGATCTCGCCGTGTGGAACACGGTCTTGCCAGCTGATTTTCAGGATGCGGTTTAGGCACCGTATATGGAAGGAGTTGAGCCGGCGTTCTTGCCACATGTAGGTATTCCAGGTCTCTCTTCCATATAGAAGGGTGCTGAGAACGCAGGCCTGGTAGACTTGTACCTTGGTGTGCTCTGTCAGCGCGTTGTTTACCCACGCCCTCTTCGTTAATCGAGCCATGATGGTGTTTGCCTTTCCAATCCTTCTGTCCAGCTCCATAACAATCGAGAAAGTGTTGCTGATGGTTGACCCTAGGTAGGTAAAGTTGTTGACTGCTTCCTGGGTGACACCGTTGATTTTGCTGGAAGGGGCAATGGTGGTATCTTGCACGCTGACATTTGTTTATTTTCCAATCTGATGGTGAGACCTAACTGCATGCAGGCATCAGCAAAACGGTCTCTCAGTCTCTGGAGGGCTTCCTTGGTGTGGGTCACAAGAGCTGCGTCATCTGCAAAAAGCATCTCCTTGATGAGCACAGCTCTTAGTCTGGTCTTTGAGAGCAGTCGCGCCAGGTTGAACAGCCTCCCGTCGGACCTGGTGTGTAAATAAATGCCATCCGTGAACGTGTCGAAGGCGTAGGACAGGAGCAGGGAAAGAAGATCCCAAAAGGTGTTGGTGCCAGCACGCAGCCCTGCTTCACGCCGCTGTGAATTGGGAATGAGGTTGAGAAGGATCCATCATACAGGACTGTTCCCTTCATATCTTCAAGGAAAGAGATTATCATGCTGAGGAGTTTTGGGGGGCAACCGATCTTACTCAGAAGTTCAAAAAGGCCCTTCATGCTGACCAAGTCAAAGGCCTTAGTGAGGTCGATGAACATCATGTAGAGTGGTTGAACTTGCTCTCTGCTCTTCTCCTGGAGTTGTCGTAGGGAGAAGATCATGTCTGTCGTTGACCTGCCTGCTCTAAAGCCGCACTGTGATTCCGGGTACACATGGTCCGCCAGAAACTGCAGCCTGTTGAGTATGATGCGGGCGTACACTTTACCAACGATACTCAAGAGCGAGATCCCTCTGTAATTATTACAGTCACTGCGGTCGCCCTTGTTTTTGTAAAGGGTCACACTTGTGGCATCTCGCATGTCTTGGGGGACTACTCCTTCCTCCCAGCAGAGGAAAAGTAGCTCGTGCAGTGGTTTAATCAATGTTGGTTTTCCACGTTTGATAGCTTCCGGCGGGATGCTGTTACGACCTGGTGCTTTGTCGTTTGGAATGGAGTCGATTGCTTTGCTGAGCTCCTCTAAGGTTGGCACTTTGTCGAGCTATTCCATGGTGGGCAGATTCTTTTTGCTGTACATACCTTGGATGTCTCCGGACTCGGCACTGCGCTGCATCCCTTCACACAGTTGTTGCCAGTGCTCGTTCCCACACTGTCTAGCAATGCGTTGGGTGTTACTTCGAGCACTTCTGAGAGCAGCAAGCGTCCGTTCATTGGGGCATTTTTTGTAAGCTATGAAGGCTTTTCGTTTCTCCTCGATTTGTGGTTCCATTCATGATAGGTGTGCGTTGAGCCAGTCCTGGCTGGGTCGTTCCTTCTTGCCAAACGTTGACATAGCTGTACTGTAGATGGCACCCTTCATGGCGTTCCACTTGGCTGTAGCGTCGTGCTCAGACGGTCCTGGAGAGCCTCGTCCAGGGCGGACACATACTTCTCCACCTTGGCAGGGACTGACATCTGCGCAGTGTTTATGCGAGGACGTCCTTTTGCTTTTGAGCGGTGTAGCGTGTGTGGCTGTAGTCGCACTCTGCTGCTCACGAGTGCATGGTCGGAGTCGCAATCTGCACTGTGGTAGGTTCTGGTGGAGAGGACGATGTTAAGGGCAGAGCGCCTGTTGATGACCAAGTCGAGTTGGTGGCAGTGATGAGATATGGGGTGTTTCCATGACACTTTGTGTTGTGGCTTACACTTGAATAATGTGTTTGTGACGCACAGGCCATGGTAAGTGCATAGCTTCAGCAGTCTCTGGCCGTTTTCGTTGGTCTTTCCAGTGCCATGATATACGAGGCAGGTAGGCCATGACTCGTGGTCTGCACCTACTTTGGCATTTAAATCGCCGAGGAGGAATAGTGGTTCGATATTGGGGCATCCTTTGATCTGTTCGTCCTTCTGCCCACAGAACTGATCCTTCGCGTCTTCTGACGACGTGAGGTTTGGGTCGTAGACACTGATGATGTTGACAGGACCTGAAGCAGTGGTGAGGCGGATGGACAAGAGACGCTCAGTGCCCCCTGTGGGAGGTTCAACCGAGGCCAGGAGATTGTTTCTGATGGCGAAGCCCACTCCGTGCTGGCGGGGCTCCTCAATTTCTCGACCCTTCCAGAAGAAGGTGTAGTTTTCCTCTCTGAGGGAGCCAGTAGAGGGGAGCCTGGTTTCCTGGAGAGCAGCTATGCTGATATTTAGTCTGGTGAGTTTTCTATCGATGATAGCCGTCTTTCTCGTGTCGTCCACTTCTCTAAGGTCGTCGAAGATGCCTGTACACATGGTGCGCACATTCCAGTTTGCAAATCGAAGAGCCGGACTCTTCTTTATTGGTTTCTTGTTTCTTTTGTCTGGTGTGGAATTACCGTCTGCTTTTCATGCTGGACAACACACTGAGCTCCAGACACCCACTGGAGCAGGCAGACGATGGCTGGTCAACACCTTATTGACCGGGGGCTGCCCGGCTTGAGGCGGACGATAGTTGGCCAGTGGGACATGTTGACCCCTCTCACCGTCAAGGCTGACACGTGGCGCCCCTTCCCTAAGCCAATTGAGTGGGATTTATAACCCGTAAAATGTCACCTTCCGTGTTGGTTCCTCACTCAGCAGCGAGACTGGAGTGTCCTCTCCAGGGCGCAAGCCTGGGCGTGGAGTATGGAGATCCTGGGCTGCCCAGACGTCATGATCCCCCTCTCGACCTTGCTGGTCGGGTCCAAAGGAATGCTGAGCATGATATTTGGCACCAGTTTGGAAGCAGGAGCTGCCGGAAGGAGGTCGTAGTCGACCCCCAGCCGACTTAGGGGCTCCACTCCGGATTTTCTGTCTCGGTTTACTCCTGTAGCCTTTTCTTCTCCCAAAGATATCCACAAGGCAGTGGAGCCATAATCCAATGGATGGGACTTGGTGGGCTTTGAATCGAAGTTTTCTACTCCTTGATGAACTGACTGACAAGGCTAACGAGCTTCATCTGCCCGGGTTTGGAGTCAGAGTTTTCCTTCTCTTAGACTGGTTGCCTGCCAAGGCTAACGAGCCCAGTCTGCCCACCCAGTTATACCGCTGGGCACTCGGTCGCGCCGCACAGCAGGCTCTGTTAAAACAGGGAGCCCCGCGTGAAGGTACTGCTGTGGACACAATAGTGTAGGAGAGGCCATATGCAAGTAACCTCCTGCCCCGCAGAGCGAGACAGTGGTCCTGTGGCGATCAGTACACCTGGGAAAGAGAGGCTATGAGAGACGGTTCACTTCCCTTTGGCAAGCGGGACGTCATGCCCAGGCCTCGCACACCCACCCACCCCCACAGTAACGCAGACTTCCCAGTATGTCTGCACCAACTGCTATAGGGACTGTCACTCACGTATAGGCCTGCATAGCCACAGCAGACGATGCCAACAGAGACAGACAACACCCCATGGGCGCTATTCACATGGTCTTTCGAGACTGAGTCGCCAATGATCATGATATTTCTCTACGTGTACCTACTGAAAGACAACATCAAATGTTGTTTATAATGATACAGATGGAAACAATAAGCAACAAAATCAAGACAGATTTATTCAAAATGATCCTATTCCAAATGCTATTATATATAAAATGTCAATGTCAAGGTCGTGCGTTGAAAGTAGTATATGTGTTGTGTCAAACAAATTCAAAGTCGAATTGTATTATGGAGAAATATGAAATTTTCATGTCTAAGGAATTTAAATTATACAGATTAATATAGTTTTATGATCAGCTTCATCAGTTGAAGGAACTTTGTTTAAGATTAGTTTTTATTGTCATGACAATGTCATGGATCCTGTTCGAAGTGATGAGGTTGCGGAATTGTGTTAACACAGTGTTGGAACTCCTGGCAGATGGTGTTAACATCGATATAAATTTTGCTCCACTTGTCGATGAATATCTAAATTGAAATGATGTTACCAGACTCTCGCATGAACTGCCATGTACTTTTATTAAGGGTCAATAAGAAATTGCCCGTTCGAATGGCCATGATGTGCCACAACCAACTCGAGGTCAACATGAAATCATCTCATAGGCAAACGCCCAATTGGATGACTACAGCGCCAAAAGCAAAAATACTCTTATATTTTTTTATATCAGCGAAGTGGTATTCACAGTTGTGTTCATCCAGCTTAAGTTGACCAATGTATATTAACATCAACACTAGTTCAACTGAGACAAACAAGATCACGACTGCTACTCAAAACAATGAGCCAATATTTAGGGTAACATTTATTACACAATGACAATAATTAGATGTAAAAGGCAATTTAAATAAAAATGAGAGATTCCCACCAGAGGGGGCAATCGCTGAAGGCTTAAATATTCCCGAGGCTGAGGTTGACTATGATTGTAAAATAGTTGAACTAGTATGAAGCTTAAGAAGACTGTATTGCAATTTAACCTTGTTTGCCAAGACAAGGTCTGGCTATCGTGCCGAATGTTACCGGTGTGTAAACTGAAAAGAATCATATAAATATATTCAAATAAAATACAAAAAGAACCGCTTTCATTGTAAAATACATTAAAAAAATATTGAACCTATTCTAATAGTTTACCCGATAACACAAATATCACACGTATGTTTCAATATCATGGGACAGCCAAAATCCATCGTTCAGATTCGTCTGCCTGTTTGTTCTCAAAGTGCTCAATACAAGCAAAAAATGTGTGTTATAGGATAAAATAATAATGGTTCGCTTTTCGATAGCAATATGTGTTGTAGATTTTGGAAATGTAGTCGTAGTATAAGCAGCAAACAAGGTTGCATACTGATATATATATCTATGTCTATCTATCTATACATCTATCTATCTATATATATATATGTTTATCTATATATTTATCTATCTATATATCTATGTATATATCTATCTATCTATCTATCTATCTATCTATCTATCTATATATATATATATATATATATATATATATATATATGTGTGTGTGTCTATCTATCTATCTATATACTTATCCACCACTCCTGTGGCCTAGTGGTTAGAGCGTACACCTGAGATGCGGTAGATCGTGGGTTCGTGTCCCGGCCTAGTCATACCAAAGACTAATCAAAGTGGTACTTACAGGTGCCTCGCTTGGCGCTCAGCATTACTAAGTGAGTGTTAGGATTGGACGGTCTGGTGTCAGGATAATGTGACTGGACGTGACATCATGCTACATGTCTGCGGTATGATGCCCTAGTGCTAGACATCACTATAAACTTGCACACAACAGACATCGTAGCGATATGACGGAAACATTGTTAAAGCTACGTTAAAATCCGAATGCATCTATATATCTATATATCCGTCTATCTTTCTCTCTCTCTCTCTCTCTCTCTCTCTCTCTCTCTCTCTCTCTCTCTCTCTCTATATATATATATATATATATATATATATATATATATATATATATATATATATATATATATATATATATATATATGCATATTCATAATAAGACTTCTGCCGAGCGACTGTTTTGGGCGGATCTGCCTGTTTTGCTGCTAAAAGGTACGTCGTGGTTTTCTTGTCACTAAAGATCCGCTTGTTCAGGTTATTAAATTTTTAATAAAGAAAACGCATGCAGAAAAATACATAGCATATCACAAATAGTATATACTGCAGGGCGTGAATGATTAAAAAGACAAGAGGTAAAAAATAATTGGAATATATTTTGAGTATAAATGAACTTTATTGATTCGTTGATAGTCCATACATAACTAAATGTTATGATATGGTCTTTATTTATCTCGATATAAGGTAATGCTAATTACGGCACCTTCTCTAAATATGACGAACGTAGACAATTTGGTTATAAAAAATATGTCACATTCCTTTTGATTCCATTTAAACAAATATGGTTGAGGAGACGAAATATAATTTATTCGACAACGAGATGTTGCTGTTATCACATGATTTTAAACACTGAAATCTGGGGCGCCACCACACAAAAGTGTAATAAAAACATTACAAAACATTCAGATGCCTACGTTATTAGTCTGTGCCCACTTGTCATTTTTTCTAACGAGAAAACAGAAAGTTAATTTCAGCAATTGGATGTGGTCCTTAAGTATGTCTAAATAGCAATCAAATATGATACGAAAGAGTATTGAAAAGTAAAGTATATGCTGCACCTATGGTCAGTTCATCAATCTGTGCAACAGTCAATGGATATTTTCATTCTCTTTTGTTTCTATTTATGTTGCCTCTGTTCTGAACTAACCTCTCTTGTGACCTAAAGTTTAAAATAACAACCATCCCTGAGACCTAAAGTTTAAAATAACAACCATCGCTTCTCAATTTGACGTAAGGTAATACAAGTCTGACTCGGCTTTATAAGCATCTGATCGACATAGACATTCAACATTTTTGTGTGCAAAGCTGGAGGTCTTATCGAAAGGTAATGTTTGCTACTGTGCCTCTGTATACGTTGATTATTCTGCAATTGTACTAGTTTTAGAGCTAGTAGTAATACATGTAGTTGCTGAGAACGCAACTGCGCAATTTGAATTACAAGCGAAGCACCTCCTTTTTAATCTTAAAAATGTTCGGGAATTTTCTAACATTATACATGGATCAGTTTAATTTTTCCCTTCGTAAACGTTCAATTGTAGTTTCACAACGACATTCACTGATAGGAAATTGCATATACATTTACAAGCTGTTTCTGTTTCTTTCAGATAATGAGTATTGCTACATATGCTATCATCTTCTTCTTGGCCCTGGCAAGGTATAACGCTAATATCATTAGCTCTAACTGTCAACAATGGTATGTCTACTTATTTATTATAAGTTCTCGTGTACGTCAATGGGTTAGTTTAGTTATCTCTAGAGATGTTGGTGTTAGCGGCTCACAAATCTCAATAGTCTAACACATACGATATTAGTTATCCCCCTTAAAGGAATGATTTACATACACATATCTACGTATTTTATCAACTGAATAGTTAGGGATAAATAAGAAGACACAGGATACTAAAGCACACACAGTGTTCGTGTCTATAATTTACTTGAAAAAGGTCATATTTGGTTCATTTTGTTTGTTTCTTTATATTCAAAGAAAGATCTATTATGATGATAACGTTCCTTCAATTGTTATGTGTGTTCCATTTTGTAATGGATGCATGTCCACATCGTTAATATTGAATATATACTTCTTTTGCAAACATACCTTTTCCCATTTCGTTATATTATATTTGTTGAAATATCAGATACAAAGAAACTATAGATTTAAAAAAAATGTAGATCGAAAGAAACATCTGCATTACTTAAACAAAGGCAATGTAGGATGCATCTGTCATCCAGAAGAAAACAATGAAATATTTCCTCTTATTAATATTTTTAAGTTCGAACTATAACATATTGTGTAAATGTATGCGTAAAAATTTAGAGACTGCAAGAACAATTGATATGTCATGCCTAGAGAGTTTTTTCATTCCACTTGAAGAATCACATGACCAAAAATAAAACCAAAGCCAATACGAGCTTATAAAACTATAAAGGATTATGTAAATTTATTAGTAAAATATTACATAAAGCAAGAACAATTTATATGGCATACGTAGAGAGTGTTTTTGTTATCCTAATCTAAGAATTACATGACCAGCAAGAAAAGCAAAGCCAAAACGAGCTAATTTAAAAAGTAAAAACCATCTTTTAGAATAAGAAATCACAATATAATTTTATACTAGAACAAACAGGTAGAGAGATCAATTTGACTGATATCAAGCATTTAAACGTGCTAAAAATGTAATTATGGCTTAGATATAGTCTACTTACTATATATATATATATATATATATATATATATATATATATATATATATATATATATATATATATATATATATATATATATATCGATCGGTAATCTTACAAGGTGTAATTGGGACAGAGCAGCTAGAATGTGTTTATTCTCGATACTAAATTGTCCGTACGCAACGGGACCCGATACATTCGAATAAGCGTGGCTCTGATAACAGCTGCCATTTAGATGCATTATGTATCTATTTTGGATAGGGAACAGGACAAACAGATATGTATACCACTTTGAATCTATGTTTGTGCATTTCGTTTGGAACTTCTGGATATATGTTTCATGAATTTAGTCATTATCGATTCATACTTCTTTTTAACTGTACAGACCATTTAAAATGAAATGATCTGTCAGTCGTGTAAAGTTTTTATTAAATTTCCAAATTATGTGAACTTGAGCAGACCGGTAAAGTAAATTGCCTAATAATGTCCGTAGGCAACTCAGCAGCTTGAGTGCCGTCAAATTGATTTGTGAAATGTTGATCTTTCAATAATGCAATCTTCTAAATTAAATTTGATTTCTCTATGTTCCATGTATTATTAATATAAATTGAAAATAAGCAGTGCACAGTAATCAGCAAGCTTACAGCTATGCTGCCTATAGTGCACGTGACATCACCATATCAAACTTGATCATGAATCAGACACAAAAAGCTTTGCAATGATGTATATACCTGATGGTACAATATAAAAATTGAATCGACCTTTGATGGGAGTTTCTGTGAAGACTATTATTACCTAATCAGATGTATTGGTTGCCCGCATGACAATGAATGGTTTTCTTCATTACAGTGGATGTCCAGCTGGCTTATTATGTGTCGATGCCTATAATGAGGTGTGCAACAATGAGAAGAGCTTAAACTGTCAATGCAAGTCCGGTAAATGATACTATTTTACTATAACCAATATGTTCCTTCCTCGTCGTTTTGACATTTCAGCATTATCATCACTACTAAAAGTACCACCATGAATAACAGCAAAACAGCAATAACAAAATCATCAAAATAATACGCATTTTTGTCATTTTCGACATTCTCTTAGGTGTCATATTATTGTTCTCACAAGTACTAAAGTCTCGCATGATACTAATAATGGAAGTACTTATTTGGCCACTACCGCCTCTCTTGCTACCACTACCGTTAATAATATCGCTGCCACCACGTCTATTACTGCTACTGCTACAGGTCATATTGTCACTACCACTTTTGATATTATGATTATACCACTCGTAATGCTAATACTGCCTAATTTTATTATTGAATTAGTAGGCTGAGTTTTAGGTCTTTGATCTCCAGTGGCCATGCGCAACTCATGCTTGAAATCGAAGATATACTCCAAAGATTTTCTTTCTGAATCTAAGGATGAAAAAGGTATATTTTAATACGTGCTGGGATTGACGGACAGTTTGTGCTAAAGCTAATTTCAAATGCTTTCGAATATGCAGAAATTGAATGCAAGTGAACATTAAGTACCTTCTGACTGTATTTTCATACCATTTGAAAAGACAAGATATAAGCTATCTAAAACATTACATTTTTACTATCCAATAAAATGATTTCGAATCTTCTCTTATTAACTCATAAACGACCAGCCAAGGGATTTCCGTGCGCTTTAGTATTACCAATGTTCACGTAAATATGAACGTATCAATGTATGTATATATGTATGTATGTATGTATGTATGTATGTATGTATGTATGAATAATTGTAAGATCATGCTTAAGCATGAATTGCTCCATAACCATAAATATGGGATCAAGTGCGCG
Source organism: Sinohyriopsis cumingii (assembly GCA_028554795.2). NCBI lineage: Eukaryota > Metazoa > Mollusca > Bivalvia > Unionida > Unionidae > Sinohyriopsis > Sinohyriopsis cumingii. The sequence goes on from CM068837.1 coordinate 75,680,339, forward strand.
CTAATACTCATTCCAAATGTGATGTTGGATTGGACAAAGTCCAGGACAATACAAGCAATATTGCATATTCGTCATAATCCAAGTGGAATATAGACCTACATATACTTTGCAAAGATGTGTTGGACTGTTGGTATACATTTGTGCATATATGTGTCTGTACTATCAAAATGCTTATATCTTTCACCTCAGGAAATGCATATGGTGTATAAAGAACTCTTAATTGAATCAGTCATTTTTTCATCAAGCATTTTTCTGTATCCACATTATATTGTCGTCAACTCATAATGTAGCACTGTTATGATTACCTGCTAAAGGAATCGCCTGCATTTTTTCATACGTCATAGCGTTATGATAGAAACTGACAAATGCCAAGCATTGCCAGTTATTACCATTTTTGAATATAGTTTGACGCTATCAGTCTACTAATCATTTGAAGAACAATGATGCAGATACTTGTTTCAATCCTGTGAAGCTATTACCTCTTTTTGATTAGATTGTTCCCCTTCCTCTGTCTCTGAAAATTGTGTTCATTTCTAGTTTTCTTGCTAATATTCAACCATTCTGAAACTCTGAATTATGCATTTGCAATACAAAAATGTACATTACTGTTTAGAATTTAGCCAATTGTGTTACCCATATATAACTCATTGCCAGTGGCCACTTGCATACAAGGTATTTATTTTACGTACACTTGACACTGAATTTATTATGTTCCAGAGAATGGCAGTGGTTTGATTGTTGCATGTCAAGCGAGCCAAAGGCAGCCAACCAGCAAACATATTTATTCAGTGCCCATTGCTCAAAACGGGACTCCTAGCCAGGATCCTATCTGGTCACATCGCTTTCATACATACGTTTCATATCTCAGTGTTGACGTGGACAATGTGCTACAGCAGGCATACTTTTACGATAGCAGCGCAAAAACCATACAAAAGAACCCCAACTATAATGTTGGACCCTCTGCAGAGAATGTATGGACGACTCTACATAATGGAATTTCAGATGCTAACGTGAAATTGGCGGTGGATTGGATCAGCCACAACATCTACTGGACAGACCCAATGTTCAAGTGGATTATGGTTCAGTCACTTTCAGGCAACGATACTTCTATGTACCGTGTTCTAATTCATGAAAATCTAGAAGGACCATATGCCTTGGCTCTGGACTCGTCGGAAGCGTAAGTCCAGTTCTTGTAAATCTGCTAATCTAATGTTTAGACAGTATCATGAACGTATTGACGTCCGTAACATATATCAACATGACTGATTATTACATGATGCAAACATCTACGGCATTGAAAAAAATTGATTGGCAGAAAAAGAAAAAAAATGAGAATCATTAACACAAACACGCACACACACAAACACACACACAGACACACACCGTTTTGAATTCGCCCCGTTATAAGTATTATAAATATATATATATATATATATATATATATATATATATATATATATATATATATATATGCAGGAAATTATAATTAACAACGCTCTGTCATCTGCAAAAGTATGCTAGAGACTGAACAGTTCTGACATTGCTTGGATTTTTATCAATAGTAAATTATGCTGCCGCAATAACATGTCATCTTCACTCTGACAAGGTGGATCTGTTCCATTCTACCTGTTGCCGAACAATTCATCTCAAAAAGCGAGCGAATGAGCCGAAACATTATATTGGCACTAAAATGAATGAGTAACTTAACAACCTATACAACGTAACTGGACAATTAGTGGTGTCAATTATCATCCCTTTGATAGACTCTAACTCGGTGTCGACCGATATAAAACGAACTTGTAAGTTATGAAAAAGCATGTTCAAATTCAAAACTTATTGGAAGTGAGTCTTAAATAACGAATATACCCAATGCAATCTTATGAAAATTGCTGTCAGGCATCATTTCACATCCGTTATTGGCATTGAACCAATATTTCTTAACACTTCAAGTGAATTATTATTAGCACTACTAGTAATAGTAGTAGTAGCCGCAACAGTATTAGTAGTAGTAATATTGTTAATAGTAATATCTATACCACTAGTAGTACAATGAATAACATTATAAGTTGTGTCGTAGACGTTGCAGTATAATTTCTCTCAAAACCATGTTGGAACATACACCTGATACATTTCGTTTAATACCAACTACGCACATACCTTATGCATGCGGCTATATGATACATTAAACATCTATTAGAGCATTTATTCTAATCGCTACCCTGACTTAAATATTTTATCCTTAGTATTGAATTAAGGGGAAAATAAAATGTTTATCTGTACCCCCAAAAAAGAAATTACATGTATACAATTCTAGTTCACGATCTGTACCAACGCTTGCTATTATGATAACACAAATGCGATAGGTACTTTTCCCAGTTAATTGACTGTTTCTTTACGACTATGCTCACGAATCACTTATCTTGTGTTCTTAGATTTCTTCTGTTCTACAAACACGTACAATTATTACACATACAGAGACACACACAAACACAAACACATGCACAGATATATATATATATATATATATATATATATATATATATATATATATATATATATATATATATATATATATATAATAAGAAATCAATTCAAGTCGTTAGTGCATCACAGTGAGCAAAGAAATCATTGAACTCGAACAAAGTTTACAGATACCACTAACAAAGCAAAGAACAAATATATTGATTTCAACAGTTTTTAATCTCACTCGATAAAAAGCTAAAAAGATGTGGCTTTAAAAGTTTAAAGAATATGTGATTATAAATTAAGTAAAAATTAGAATCAAAACCAAATATGAGGTCAAACTTAGGAAATAATACAATTTGTAAATTAAATAAATAACTTTTGGAGGAACTAAATGTTTTATAAATTAAATAAAAATCTTATTACAAAACTCTAATCAAGTCCTAACATATCAAGTATTTCCAGTAAATTCCTGATTACTGAATGTGTTGTTCTGCCAACATGTCTGGTGTAGTACAATATTATTATCCAAATCTTCCTTTAATAAATTCGCAATATTCCAAAAATAATGGTTTACTCAAATGCAGATCATGTAATTCCAATAATTAACACCGATAAATGCTTCCTCTGAAATTATATCCAAACGCAGAATTAAACACATATGCATACTGATTTTACAGAAAAGAACACTGGAAATAAGAATGAAATAATTGTCCAGCTGTACCTGAATATACCTATATACCCATGTAGCCCTAAGACGCAATTTTCACTACTTCACATTTCGCAATAAAAGAACCCACCTGACCAACGGGACAAAACGTATGGCTAATCGTAATCCACATTCAAAGAGAAATTGCTCCACACATGCCAACCAAATTGTTCAATATAGAGTTTGAATTAAATTTGTAAAGTTCTAACTACAGCACACATCTTTAACATACAATTTACCACACACTCTTCTAAGTTATCGAATATCTTCTTAACAAACGATCACTACAACTTACATTCTCGAAGAAAAGTTACAATATAGATAGTAATATAAAAGAATTACACAAAATCGACATGTACATCACAATAACAACAAATCGGACTTAATGACTAAACAAAGTTTATCCCTTCTATAACAGCCTACTATTCTGGAGTGATATTGGAATGTTTCCCAAAATAGAAGTGTCCAGTTCATCAGGTAGCAATCGGAGGACCCTGTTATGTTCCATTTTAAATAAGAGAAGGCTAATATATAAATCTAGAAGGGCCATTTGCATTGGCTCTGGACTAGTCGGAAGCGTATGTCCAGTTCTTGTAAATATGCTAATCTAATGTTTAGATAGCATCATGAACGTATTGACGTCCTTAACATATATCAACATAACTGATTATTACATGATGCAAACATCTACAACATTGAAAAAATTGATCTGGCAGAAAAAGAAAATGAGAATCATTAACACAAACACGCAGACACACAAACACACAAACACACACCGTTTTGAATTCGCCCCGTTATAAGTATATATATATATGTGTATATATATATATATATATATATATATATATATATATATATATATATATATATATATATATATATATGCAGGAAATTATAATTAACAACGCTCTGTCATCTGCAAACATATGATAGACACTGAACAGTTCAGACATTGCTTGGCTTTATATCAATAGTAAAGTATGCTGCCGCAATAAAATGTCATCTTCAATCTGACACGGTGGGTCTGTTCCATTCTACCTGTAGCCAAAAAAATTCATCTCAAAAAGCGAGTGAATGAGCCGAAGCGTTATACTGGCACTAAATTGAATGAGTAACTTAACAACCTATACAACGTAACTGGACAATTAGTGGTGTCAATTATCATCCCTTTGATAGACTCGAACTCGGTGTCGACCGATATAAAACGAACTTGTAAGTTATGATAATGCATGTTCAGATACAAAACGTATTGGAAGTGAGTCTTAAATAACGAATATACCCAATGCAATCTTATGAAAATTGTTGTCAGGCATCATTTCATCTCCGGTATTGGTACTGAGCGAATATTCCTTAACACTTCAAGTGAATTATTATTAGCCGCAACAGTATTAGTAGTAGTAATAGTGTTGATAGTAATAGCTATACCATTAGTAGTACAATTAATAATAGTATAAGTAGTGGCTACATTCGTAGACGTTGCAGTATGATTTCGCTCAAAACCATGTTGGAACATCAAATTGACACATTTCCTTTAATACCAACTCCGCACATCCCTTATACATGCGCCTATATGATACCTGTAACATATATTAGAGCATTTATTCTAATCGCTACTCCTGACTTAAATATTTTACGCTTAGCATTGAATTAAGGGGGGGGGGAAATGGTCTCTGTACCCCAAATATATATATATTATAACAAATCAATCCAAGTCGTTAGTGCAACACAGTGAGCAAGGAAATCATTGAACACGAACAATGTTTACAGATAGCACTAACAAAGCAAAATTCAAATCTATTGATTACAATAGGTTTTGCTCTCAGTTGATACAAATCTGAAAAGATGTGGCTTTAAAAGTTTTAAGAATATGTGGTTATAAATTAAGTAACAATTAGAATCAAAACCAAATATGAGGTCAAACTTAGCAAATAATAAAATTTGTAAATTAAACAATATCACTTTTACAGTAACTCAATGTATTATAAATTAAATCTAAAATATTATTACAAAACTCTAATCAAATCCAAACGCATCCAATATATCCTGTAAATTCCTGATTATTGACTTTGTTGGTCTGCCAACATGACTGGTGTAGTACAATATTAATATCCGAAATTTCCTTTAATAAATTTGCAATATTCCAAAAATAATGGTTTGCTCTAATGCGGATCATGTAATTCCACTCATTAACCCTAACAAATGCTTCCTCTGAAATCATATCTAAACGCAACATTAAACACATATGCATACTGATTTTAAAACAATAACATTGGAACTAAGAATGAAATATTTGTCCAGCTGTACCATTCATATATAAATACACCCATATAGCCCTAAGACGCAATTTTCGCTACTTCACATTTCGCAATAAAAGAACCCACCTGACCAACGGGACAAAACGTATGGCTAATCGTAATCCACATTCAAAGAGAAATTGCTCCACACATGCCAACCAAACTGTTCAATATAGAGGTTGAATTAAATTTGCAAACTTCTAACTATAGCACACATCTTTAACATACAATTTAGCACAGACTCTTCTAAGTTATCGAATAGCTTCTTAACAAACGATCACTAAAACTTACATTCTCGAATAAAAGTTTCAATATAGATAGTCATGTAAAAGAATTACACAAAATCGACATGTACATCACAATAACAACAAACCGGACTTAATGACTAAACAAGGTTTATCCCTTCTATAACAGCCTACTATTCTGGAGTGATATTGGAAAGTTTCCCAAAATAGAGGTGTCCAGTTCATCGGGTAGTAACCGGAGGACCCTGTTATGTTCGAACCTATTGCTCCCATTCGGTCTGGCTGCTGATTACGAAGACCGACGACTATACTTCGTTGACTCCCGTCGTGATACCGTGGAAAGTGTCACCTACGATGGCAATGATAGGACATTCTTGTTAGAGAAAACATATAGCAGCTTCATTGATGTAACTGTTTATAAGGTAATCAATATCGATATTTCCTTAGAACTTATTATATCTTAGCAGAAATCACTTAATGTCAGAAAAATTATCAGAAGGTGTAGTGTTGTTCCACGTTGGTGGCGGCAGGATAACTGCATAGCTCATTTTTTATTGTGTTCATAGTATTTTTACCAGTAAATAGTCACATTTCTGAAGAGAGGATCCTGATGACTAGAAACAACATTTATTATCATTGAACAACTTTGTCCTTTATTATACTGACAACCTTGGTATGGATAATGAATCGCGTTCCATGACTTTGTATTTGACCCATCATGTAAAATTTCTTTTTCTTCGCTGTATTACATGAGTTTACTTATAAACATAGCTTCGAGTTAATATTTATCAAGCAGTAAAATATTATAAGCAGAACCACTCCAAATGCATACTAGACAATACTGAAAACAGTTGTGTAATCAATACAAACATAATAACATGGAGTACACAACGTAAACTTTGGTGGATATCGTTGATGATATCAAACACGTAGAACAATGTAATCTACGAGTTTAATCATTTTATTAATCTTACAGTGGTCTATACAATAATCTATTCCTTCAGTTCAAATAGACGAATTTGTAAGTCTTGCTTCCTAGCGTTACAAAATATATATCAATTTTCAGACTGGGATATGTAACGTTTAGCGTTTGAAGTAACTTTAAAGACGATTGTGTTATCCTTTGCATGGAAACCATATAATGACACTGTACATAGATTTTCTTCAAATGGTGCTTCTGCTTGCTTCCAGGACTATGTGTATGTCACTGATATGTCTCAGCTTTCTGTGATCAATAAAACAAATGGGAATGAATTGAGAATGACCATTGCAGAAAGCGTCCCATATTACTATGGAGTAACTGTCTTCCATCATGACATCCAGCCCTCATCTGTCACTGGTTAGTATGTTTGAACTGTTACGACTTTAGGGCGTAAGATTTTTAACAAGGACGTGCTCGAAGTAATTTGATTACAATGTCACAAAACTGTTTAAATTTTTTAAATGCAAGGTGAAAATTTAGTGGAATTGGAGCATATTATGAATTTCATAAATGTGTTATCACAATTCCCAAAGTATTCAATGTTCTGAATGAATTCCGATAGTCATGAACGTATGCACATATCACAAACATTAAACGACGACTGTGTTCGAATGCCATTTAAAAAAAAAAATCAAAAGAGTGTTTGATTCCAAAACGTCAACAAGAACATTGTAATTCCAATGATTAGTTTAAATGTACCATTCCGCTCAAGTAAAATCCAAACACAACCATATGATTCAACAACATATTCACAAAACCAGAATGAATAAGGAATAATTTGTTAATTAACCCATATATACACACGCACACACTTGGTCTATGTCAGAATAGAGTGTTTTAGAAAAAATAAAGTCGCAATAACGGAAACTTGTTAGCATATTTTTATTGCAATCATGATTTACTTTGAACTATTGAGACGTTAATGGATGAGGGAGGTCGGTGGTTCGATCATCAGATTAGTCATAGCAAAAACTTATAAAAAAGGGTACTAACATGTTTACTTACAATCAGGTAGAAAATTAGTGTTGGAAATCCATCGGTTTTGACAAACAATTAGTAGAATATGTACCTTAAATATACCTGAAATTCTCTATTACATGTAATTGGACTAGGCAGTATTTCAAAAGGTTTCACAGCATATTATCTACTATTTCGCGCGTGACAGACTTTTATCACTTACCCTACACCTTTTTCTCTCTCTCTCTTTCTGTTTTCTTCTCTGTCTTTCTGTCCAACCATTATATGTCAAATGCATTAATGTGGGTTAATACGATTATGTATTAAGAAATATAACCTCGAATCATGCCTTTTATGTCTAGATCTAGCCCACTGTGCAAACTACGAGTGTGAACATATCTGTCTGACGAAGAAGAATGGCGCCATGTGCATTTGTAAGGATGGATACAACCTCAACCAAGACATGAAAACGTGTTCATGTAAATATACTAAATAGAACTGCCTAATTATGTCATATTGCCTGGTTGTCTGTCCGAGCATATTATTTTAATCTCAAATGTGTAATTGTATTATATTCTTGAATCAATTACGATTGTTTCTCTTCTGGAGGTAAAGGTAACCTCACATTTGTAAAATAACGTTTCGTACAGGATAACTCTAACATAAATAAACGATATATTGTGTAATAGTTGCATGTAATAGAATTTAAGTAAAAAACATCGTATTTACTTTTTTCTTATATGATACGATTTCATTGTCAAACAATAATATTTTAGTCATATGCTCAAGGCACAAACTAAATGTAAACTGAACATATATTAGTGTTCACATGCTATATTCTTTAACAATATCAAATATCAACAACAACAACCGTAAGTACGACGCTTAACGTTGATGCACTGGGGATACTTCTCAAACCTGAATGTTTTACGAGACAAATACTAAAAGTAGAATGTAATATATATTCCAATGCCGTGGACCGCTCCGGAGGCCTAGTGGTTAGAGCGTCCGCCTCGGATGAGGGAGGTCGGTGGTTCGATCATCAGATGAGTCATAGCAAAAACTTATAAAAAGGGTACTAACATGTTCGTCGATTGGCGCTCATCATTTCAGCATTAAGAGGTTAGTGATAGGATTGGTCGGCTAGGTGTCAGGTAAATGTGACTAGGTGGGACATCATCCTACATGTCTGCGGCATTATGCCCCAGTGCTGAACATAACTATAAACCGCCACCCTGCAGACATCGTATCGACATTAATGAAACAATTATAAAGCTTCATAAAAAAATCTAAATCACGCCCCCCCCCCCACACACACACCTGTGGTGGGAGAGTCCTTGCATTCACTATAAGAAATGTCTTCTTTATAAAGAAATTATTTTGTATAGAAAATCACTATTGTGATTGTATGGAAAAATATGTCGCTTTGAGGTGTTTATAATAAGAAAAGTAAATTGATCTTTTTGGCCTGCTATTGTTTTTATCTATTAATCCTAATCTTCTTTTACTTTCAGTTTATAACAAATACTTTCATCGCACACTGGTTTACAGTAATGAAAGCAGTATTTGTATCGTGGATATTAGAGTTCTTTCAGACTTTGTCTTTGATCCCGTCTGTATACTGGAAACTACTGGCACTAAATACATGGTCATGGATACTGATCGGAGACATATTTTTATCGCCAACGACACTGATATTTACTGGTCAAGGGTCGATACTCCTGAATTGCAACGACTTACGGAATCATCTGGAATAATAAGTGGTATAGATTTACTAAATTTAATTATTCATTAAATTATGTTGTTTATATTAGTCGCAGCGAACTGGACGTTTTGTGCAGCCTCTGAACTATTAGCAATAGTTATGAGCGAAAACGTAGACGTCATTATCACTACTACGGTTTTATTATATTTTGTGAGGATACTGCTGAGACTAATGAAATTCAATATTATTTCTGAAATTACCTGAAAACTCCCGTGCTATATGTTTGCCTTCTCAACCTCCAACTCGTTATTTTAGAATACATATATTTATTCCAAAGTATATAGATACCGCTGAAAGACTGACTATGTGTGACGAGTTTATCAAAGGTTCTTTCCATATTTTCTTTATTTTTTTCTTTCTATTTCATTATATTTCAATATCATACAAATAGTTCATTATTCATAGCCAGAAGTGCTTCTTGATCGAGTTTCTTAGTACTATTACTTGTAAACTGTACATCTGCTTGACTGACCTCAGAAGGGTGATTCTCCAACATGATTTTTTTTTTTCGAGCATTCAATAAATTATATAATTGGGTTAACCTGGTTATATTTCGTTCGTTGATTTTAACCATCTACATGCATTATGTGACATTTATATTTTTTATTTGGGGGAGGGGATTGAAAGCTAATAATTCAGCTTGTATTTTTATTGTTTTTAAATCTTGCTTTTGCTGGGAGTCGTCTGTAAGCATTTATTTCCGACAACTCAATCTCGAATTCTCCCGCGCTAATTATTGGCACCGGAAATAGTTTATTGCTCGTGTTGAGGTTTCTCTACGCCGTTGCAACAAGTTTAGCACCGACATTATATTGATAGCACCAGATAGACCGGATAGTATCGATATAGCCAAATAGCAATTCCGGTTGGTGCACCTAAATGCACGTTGTTGCCGTGACCTTAGCCAACAGTCGTTGCTTCGTCAGCCCCACAAGTAACCTCTAAAAAAGACAATATCGTTTGTATTTTACTTGTAGCTCTATTCTCTTAGTGATTTCATCACGCAATTGCTGCTCAGCTTTGATCATTTTATAACGTCTGTGACACTGAGGGCCATCATTGTTCTTTCGGTAATAATACAATCAAAACACCAGAAAGAACCCAAGCGGAAAAAAAACATTGACTCATTTGATCTCTATTACATGTCCGACGACTACCTATACTTCCGTCGCGCATATAAAATACTTTGTTTAATCTGTGGCCACGTAATATATCATCTCCAATCAGGACCTCATTCTACATGATCATTACAGAAACTCTTTTACCAGACAAATGGATAAGATCAAGAAATGCGACCAATATTCGAGCAGATTTAGGATGAGCAATTTCAGTTTAACGAACAACTCATGTAACTGAGAGAAGGTTGACGACTTGTTATGGTGTCAGACATTTCCTCCATTTATTCGTTAGTTAATATTTTTTTCGAAGTTACTAAAAGGGATGGTGCGGAAATGTTGGCATTGTGCTTACCAACTTATTGTTTTGTTGTAACATTAGCACATTCAATACATGTCTTGGCATAAGCAGCCAACATGCCGATGTCTTTTATTACACTGTTTAATTAATTTTAACCAAGTTTTTGGCCACAGCGTATTTGAACTTGAAAATAAAATCTTGAATGTGCAATTTAAGCGCTTCTAGCTTAGAAGGCACACCTAGAAAATTCACAAGCTATCGTGTAAGGAAATCGACATAACTAATGGCTGATAAATACAGTGTGCGAAAAGTTCTGTTGCGAAATATACCGATCCGTTCCAATGTTGTGATGTCGGTACGGATACTACCAGATATTGTGATATAAATGTACAATGTTTATAGTAACTGCTGCATAGATGTCGTGACATTCTTCTGAAGGTTCTAGATGACCATTTCACCTGGAAAAAATTCACTACTAATGTTTCAAACATAATCTAACTAATATATTGCTCATTTTCTCGATTTGTGGGTTAAGTTTCAAGAACATACTTTTAGATTTTGCAAAAAAATATAAATATAATCATATATATATATATATATATATATATATAGAAAGAGAGAGAGAGAGAAAGAGAGAGATAGATATATAGATAGATGGATAGATAGATAGATTGATAGATAGATGTACTTTATGTTTGGGTGAGGCAGGTATAGACAGGATGTGGTTGGAAATATATAAATGATTGACAAGAGTGCAATAGAAAATGTGTTCTTGTAGTGCATCAAAAACAACAACAACAATGACAATAACAATAATACAAATGATATCATAATACCAATACTACTACTACAAATAGCAATATTAATTTGTTTGCTTTCCAATCCTGTGTTTTCAAGGTATGGCATGGGATGGTTTCGACCGATACTTGTACTGGACTGAGGTGAATACAAGCAAAATTTTCAGAATATCCATAGATTCTGGACATGAACAAGTTTTCCTAGAAGGTCTTGCTAATCCACGTGATATCCTGATTTTGCCACACGACCGGTATGATATATATATATATATATATATATATATATATATATATATATATATATATATGAAATTATATTCTCGTGTTCCCAGATGTTTGCCATGTCTATAACTAGCAATTGCCGGAAAAGGTTTATAAGAGAATATTTCGAAGAGGAACATGTGGCACATATTGTGGATAACTTGAAAATTGTCTGTTATTTAACGATTATCTGGCATCATGGGAAGCGCAAATTCTATTAGAATGTATTATATGCTCAATGTTTCCTCCATTAATTTTAGATTGTCAGAATTTTTCAGTACTTTTCGATATTGCATGCCTTCGTATTGCAGAACACGTGTGCCCAATAGTAAATTAGTAACTACTATGTAAACAAAATATGCATACTCGTGTAGCAGTCGCTTAACGTTTTTGTTGATTAAATTTGCTTCTAAATGAACAATATTAGATTTTTCGTGGACTGCCACATACCAGCGGCTTTGCTACATTCCGCATTAACTTTGTTAATACGTTGTTTCGGAGTTTATCTACATACGCCAGATTTCATAAGAAGTCATGGCTACCTACAAATAAGATGCAAGTTACAAGGCATATACTGTTTCCTTTAGCTGGCATTAAGAATGGCAAAAATATGCTTAAAGTTGTGCACTCTGAATTTCTTCAAAGTGAACTTTCTTAGTTTTGCAAATCCTAACTGCATGAGCCATGCTATTGGTTCTCAAGCTTGATTACACAATTCGAAATTTTACTGCAATTTTGATTATATTCCAAGTGAATTTACGACCTCCTCACTGTACTCAAAATGACAAAAATATTGAACTCGATAGTGGCATTAACTGCAACTGAAAGTCTGCATATTGTTCACACGTGATTTCAAAGAGACAATGTTAGAACACAAACACACTTGCAGATGTCAACACAGCTTCTTACTCGCTGATTTAATCCGATGAATTTCAAGTACAATTTGAACAGATGAATCCAGTCCATAATCATGCAATTTCGTAACATTGACTAAAATGCCAAATTATATTCACTTCATATCAAATGGGAAAGCTGCTTCAGTTCGCATGTATTCATAATATAGCTCCTAATTTCAATTTGATGTAACAAAAAAGAAATGTATTTTCAAAACTTATGTCAAGCGCGCGACAAAGTTCAAAATTATCTAGGAGGAGTTATGTGAGAATTAATACTGTTGCTGTGGAATGATATATATATGCGCACGTGTATTTCATTTGGAATACGGCAAATATTCAGCCACTTTCTTTCTTGCAGTGTATTTTGTTTATGTAATAGTAAGCCTTATATATAATTAGAAAGTGAGCTTATAGCAAAACATATTCTGCATTTTTATGGGAAAATATGAACTCGCTTTTGTCGGATGGATATACTACACTCCCGATGTCATGCAGTATTCCATGCGAAAAACTGGTTCATATTTTCCCATTCAAATGCAGTAAACTATACATATAGCTTTGTCTTCTTATGCCACTGACAGGATTTCTCATTTATTTACTTGTAAATTATTTTCAATTTATTGAACATATCACTTAATATTTTACTCTCTTGTTGCAAAAATTGTAAATAACTCATAACTACATGTTTAACAATAATAGCATGTATTTGTTTAACTTCACAGCCTGGTGTATTGGATATCTGGCGAGAACGAGAGTAGAATAGAATCTTCCAATATGGATGGCAGTAATCATCGTGTCGTTCTAAACTCTGACGATTCAGTGCAATGGAAATCACTCAGCTATGACCAAGATCAGAAAAGGTCAGTAATAAAATCAGTGTGTCTCTCAAAATCCGCACGCCTTTTCCTTAGATTCAGAATCTACTATGCCAGCTTAATTACTTTATGGTCGACGGATTAAACACACAAGACATATTATGTCGTTTTCTGGGGTCTATCTTTTGTTTAACCTTAATTAATATATCAAAAGCAGTTTTAACTCTCTAAAATTACATTTCCAGCAATACAGTTGAAATGTCCATATACATATACATATTATTATTATTATTATTATTATTATTAAAGATGTTTCTGTTTCATTTGTCCTTCTTTCATTTTGTCAGAAATATTTGGGCTTGAATAGGTCAGGTAAAGCACCTTTATCAAATACTTATATTTTTGATTATAATGCGATTTGAATTGTAGGTTATATTTCATAGAGACCTCAGAAGAAGACTACAACAATGTTATGTCCTGCAACCTTGATGGATCCAAAACAGATTCGTTTCTTTACATTTACGAAAGCATTGAAAGGCTTGAAACATATAAGGTAAATGCGCAATCATAGGTAATGTATTTGCTGACAGTAATTTCATTGAAGCTTTTTTACTGTTATAATTATTATTATTATTATTATTGTTATTATTATTATTATTATTATTAGTAGTAGTAGTAGTAGCAGAATAAGTAGTAGTATAGTATATTTTTTTCATCAATAAAATCTATCACACAGCATATCCTATATCTATGTCTATATATATGTCTAACAAAATACGTAAATATCTACCACAAACATAATTGGCGACACTTCAATCATTTGAATTACCCCGCACCGGCAATCTCTCTTAGCAATGAAAATTGAGATAGATGCTGCCTGATATATATATATATATATATATATATATATATATATATATACATATTTCATTAATTAATTCAGATCAATTTCTTTGAAATTCACCAAAATTATTTTCTAGAAACCATACGATTTATATTTGATCATTCTTAAATGCTATTATAATTTTGTCGAACTGGTTTTTATTTCAGGGATACTTGCTGATAACTTCTAAAGGTTCTGAAGGGTCAGTTATAAAGTCTTATTATATAGATGATCCCACCAGTACAACACCATCCGGATTTAATGTTACGGGAGATATTTCAGATATTAAAATTTTTGATGAAAATAATCGTCAAAATCAAACAGGTAATATTACAGTATTTTTATATTTATATTTAAATACCCCTTAAATCACCTAACCGTTCTCCCTCTATTTATATAATCCGTATATATATATATATATATATATATATATATATATATATATATATATATATATATATATATATATATATATATATGCGTATCAAGTTTTATAAGCAAGATCACCTCCTTAGAACACTGGAACCGAGGGGTTTAACCTACTAAGACTAGAAAGAAGAAGCAATCCACAAGTAAAATTATCTTTTTCTTCAGCCAACATGTTTTATTTCAACTTTCTCTAAATTTGCTTATTAGTCACCAAATAGTCTATACGTATAACTATAACAATAAAATATCCGTGATATAAATTTCGCTTACATAAATTTGCATAAACTATTATATGTCGCTATGGCTTATCAATTTCTAGGTCAATATAAATATCTTTTAGCATCCGCAGCAAGTCCTAATTTAATAAGGTAAATTTGCAAAAACAACGTTTTTCTGTTCCATTTGTTTGTCTTGTCTATGTTAACATTTGCCTTTGCAAAGAAAAAAAAACTCATTGGATACTAGTTTTAAACTGTTCGCAGTTAGTTTATTTAATGTATCGTAATCAATCCTGATAATCTTGATCCCATGCTGGATCCAGTTCAATTGAAATGACTGTTATTCCACATATGATTTGTCTTCTTTATATATATATATATATATATATATATATATATATATATATATATATATATATATATATATATATACACATGGTAGGGTATCCCAAAGTGTGTCATTTGTATCGACTGTGGTTCGCGAAATTATTTCAACGAAAATTCTTGCTAAACGAACACGACTTAACCATGAGAAGAATTCTGCTAATACCATCATAAGATGTCCAATATGTGACTTTATTTGTTTGCTTTTTTTCAATTTATGTCAGGGCCGTGCTATAATGTGAATGGAGAATGTGAGCAGATTTGCATAGCTAACGGATTATCGAAGATATGTAAATGCACGTTTGGCTTTAGGCTGGCAGGAGATGGAAAGACATGTATGTCAGGTAGGCGATGTTAAAGGCAAAACATGTCACAGTACTCGGTGCTCTCTCTCTCTCTCTCTCTCTCTCTCTCTCTCTCTCTCTCTCTCTCTCTATATATATATATATATATATATATATATATATATATATATAGGGAAAGAGAAAGAGAGAGAAAAAGAGAGAGAAACATATGCATAGTTCGTATGAACATATATGTTTCCGAGAGATAAAATGCAATTATGAAATCTATTTGATAACATTTTTATGAAAATGTAAGCCATATGCTTAAAGGAAGAATACTGAAATTGGAATTTCTAGACATACCTATACCGAGTAAGTGAATCAAATTAGACTAAACAGAACACTGTTCATATTTTCTTTCGCTACTTGTTCATTTTCTAACAAATTTCAAAATTTAGGATTAACATATATTGTATGCTTTTATGACCAAACAACCTGTCTTAAACAACTGTGTGTGAATCGCGATAAGAAACATGGAAAGAAGACAAATAGCTTCGCAAAGTCAAGCAAGCCCACATATTCAGCTGCAGAGTCTTAATCTTGTTAACAAATGTAACTAAGCAGTTTTAAGTCATGAACAACTTTCAGCTAAGTTATCATTGGTCATTGGGTGAATAAGTTATGTTTCAATTTTGTTACATTGTAGCAATACATACTTAAGATCGACAACAACACAAAATCTGATTTGCTTTGGATAAAATATATTTTCACTGACTTTTATATTCTTATTTGTAAGATCCAGTTGAGGACAATTTCATGTTGGTTGGCGACATCACGCATCGAAACATCTACCAGATCAGTCTGAATGACCATAGCATTCAGGGAATTAAAGCAAAAGGGATTAACCCTATATACAATCCCTTGCACGAGCGTGTGATATGGAAACCATTTTTCGAAGATAAACTATTCAGCATGCACCTTAACGGCACAGGAGAGAAACATTTCCCAGTCTGTATGTATCTTGATGCAAGTTATTGATGCAAATATCAAAAAATATAGTTCATACCGTTCACAATACATTTTGCAATGAGCAAATGCTATTTAGCCAATTATTCAATGAGCAAATACTATTTAGCCTGTCTAATATTGCACCTTATGCGTCATATTTACACTTTAATGCTAAATGTCAAACAAAAGTATATATTCCTGTTGCAGTGGTATCATTTTAAATATAAAAAGGCACTCAAGCGTTAAATAATGATCGATTGAAAGTATTTGCCTAAATGGAAGTCATAAATGGCATCACTTAATGACTTATGCACTACAATATGCACAGATGTTCAAACGTAAAATGTCTTTAGAAGCCAATATGTGCAATTCCTTTCACTTTTATTATGTTTGCTTCAGATGTTCATTCATAAAATCTTCATCCGTTTCGCAGACTGACTAGATAATGTTAGACATTACGTAAGAGCCATATCTTTTGTCATAAAATATGTCCCTTAAAATTTGAGAAATAAATTGACTTCAATTTAGTTCCAAGCTTCAAACGTTCCGCAAAGCATTTAGTACATTTTGTACATTTTTATCAAACTTATAGCACGGCCAACACTAGTTTTATATAACTTTAACCTTTTTTACAATGATCCAGTAAGTAATGCATGTGATGCGCCTATATGTTCGTGCTACTTACGTAGCAAATAAAGGTGCAGATATGGACTTGGGGAATCTGACTTATCAATTTTACCAATACAAACAAATACATGATCAAAAATAAAAAATGTGAACTAATTTAGAACATCATACGCACTGACATGTTATGCAACATACTTATTTGTAGCACGACCTGTACTGCAATTTGATGTGGACTATTCAACTGGGAATATTTACTACTCATCAATAAATAACACCGTATATCAGTGTTACATCAGTGTTCTATCGCCGGACGGAAAGCATCTTGACCTTCTTAAGGGGCTAAACTATACATATGGGCTGGTCGTCTATCCTTCAGCGGGGTATGTAGACGGTCTGTTCTTTTGGATGATACAGGTATTGCGCAAAGGCTTGTAAGCCACAACTAGTGTGCATAAATAGTCTGTCTGAAGTTAAAGTCCGAAACAATGATTTGTATTTTATTTTTCCAAACTCTACGCGATCTTCATGTTGAAAACAGTAGACGTATAAAATCTTAGCCCTAACTGATATCATACAATGTGTAATTGATTGAATGAGTATAAAAATAGATTGTATTGCAATTATGAAGTTGTAATGATATCGATTTCTAAAGCAGTGAAGACTGTTTCAAATATTAACCTATATATTCTACGTTATTCAGATAGTTTATCGATATGTATATTTTTAATTATGAGTAAGTTTTTAATTTTCAGATATATGTTCTACCTTCATAAGCACTCCCTTGTACGGGCCAATATGGATGGCAGTTGTTTGGAAATTGTTCTTGATGGTTTAGAAACGTCAGGAGGGCTGACCATCGATTACAAAAGTAGCTGTCCTTTCAATTTGTTCTGAATATGATTCAAATATAAACAATAACGAATGTTCATTCATGTTTTTATGTTATATGATGCAAGAATAAAATGATTTTTGCATTTTGCATTGGTACCTTATATGACAGAAGCCTTCTAATCATTTGTCATTATCATTCCTAATAATAGGATGTCACATGGAAATATATTTTGATCGCTTAAGTTTGCATACAGAAATCCAGGACACAAATGTCCCCAAATCCTAATTATTTGATTAATTTCTTTATAAATAAAGAATATGTGTAGAAGTCTTTTCAACAATTTCGTTTACAAGCTGAATTTAGAATACATCAATCGAACACAAGATGTTTTCAAGCTTTGGTAATCAGTATGTCTACCTTTTTGTACAATGTATTTTGTATATTGCATACTATATGCGACAGTCTCGGTCTCGTATTGTATGTATCTCTAAGAAAACCATTTGTGTTACGCACATTTCGATACCGTACTCCTGGTTTCAGATGGATACCTGTACTGGATAAAAAAAGGTGTCAATAACAACGCTTACGGTATCGAATACTGCAAGCCGGACGGAACTAACCACAACACGCTGTTTGAGTTTGAGGAAACATTTTTGAACAAATATCTGCCAAGAAGTCTAGCTGTCTTCGAAGATTATATGTTCATTGCTTTTAACAAACAGTCGTAAGTATTGTAAATAGATGAATCAATAAGTCTGCCCTAATTAATACCTATACATAATATGTGTATCGGTGCATTTTGTCCAACATGGAGATAAATGCTTACAATTAGATGTAATATGTCTTGGGCACACTGAAAGCCAGTAATCATCATTGCCTCTCTTAAACGTGAATAGTTACGTCCTTTGAAATAAATATTAAAAGGTGTTTAACACATATTTAAAGGTGTAGTACATATATCGTCTTTCTATAGCTTATGCTGGTTTAATATGCTTCGCATGTACAGAAAATTACAACAGAAAAACAAATTATAATTAATTCATCTCATGCACATATTATGTCACAAAATGGTGCTTCCTTTCAATATCCATGAATCTAAAAAGACGTAAATGCATGATATAAGCATATTCACCAACACTTACACTACACATTCTTATATTAAAATATATACGAGATTGTGGTTGGTTATCATCTGAACATTTGAAATTCCTCTAGACCATGTTCCAGATGTTTCTGCTCAATGTGATGTCTTCAATGCTATAATTTTCAATTGGGTATTTTTTCGCTGCTGTGATTATTGTTTCAGGGGACTTACTCCCTGTTCCATTTTAAAATACCTTGTCGATTATCTTTATATGTTAAAGCTTTAATTTTCAAATACATATTCATAAAGCAGTATGATTGACAAACAAATTCGTTCGTGCCTGATAGCAAACCATGACTGAAAATAAGTGCAGCTTGTTTTGTTTGCGACGATCAGGCGTCTGATAAGGATGAATATATGCGCCCTTACTGAAATGACTGAGATTTATCTACAAGGTGGACTGGGGAAAATCGGGGAGGTCAGCATTTATTCATCCGAGGCTCAAAACAGTAAGTCAACACACATGAAAAACAATATATTATATATCTAGCTATTCATGGTTAAAGCTCGATGCGAATGCAAACAAAATATATTAGATACATTTTACATACTTGCAGACATATTTTCGAAATTTTTGCACTGTTGCTATATGCTTTATATATTTTATGTTAATGCATCCAACAGTGCACTATAGTCATTATTGCATCACGACAAGGTTATGTATTAATTGCTCTTGTAGAAATAGCAATGCTGCATAATCATAGCACTCCCAATTTAATTACCTATGCTTAACCATCGACAATATAAGAATTCAAATCATATTTCGCCAAAGCTAATGATCATGCTTAAATGAGTATTCACTTATACTATTGTTTCTCATGTTTTTTTTTTCTTAAGAAAATTTATTCTGCTCTGTTCGCAATGGAGGTTGTTCTACATTTTGCTTGCCAGTCCCTGATGGTGGTATATGCGCGTAGACCTTAAAGAAGGAGGTACTTCCTTATGTTGAAACAGTAAGCAACCTTGTTTACTTTAAAAGGGTATGCAATAATAATTATGTGTAAAATAACCGAGCTACAAAGTTCAACCGCATGTCATTTATACAGCGTGCACAACAAAGAAATAATGTCCAAGAGTTTGCAAAGCAAATTTAAATCTAAACAAGTTTATTTCATCAGGAAAATGTTTTACTGATCTGTAGTTTATGAGACGTAAACTTGAAGGTAGCTGTATTTATGTCATTACTATTTTATGACATAATTCAATTAATGAGAATTTTGATTTCAACGTAAAATATAATGATTCAATGTTTTCTTTAGATCTCATCAAAGGCAGTTAGTGTCTCTCCATTGCTTCAATAAGTTTAGTGCATTTATGTTGGGATATATATTAATGTGTTAAAATGGCCGTAAACTATGGTGATATTGTTTGATGACTACAATTATATACGTATTTACTCTAACAGACAGGATGCTTCAACGATTTTATTATACTGAGAATGTTCTTTTTTATTATAGTTCCTTCAGGGACGGCTGGATTTTAAACACCAGATCCAGTATGCTCGATCAGCTATGTGATTACTAATGCATGGGATATAATTACAAGCAGACTGAAGATATCACATAAAATTAGTGCACGTAGTCAGTCACGTGGAGGAAAGATATCATAAGTCTTTGTCAATACATGTTTTGTATGAAATATTTCACCACTTAATATAAAGAAGTGTGTACAGTATATTGTTATCTATGTTTAATTCGTCACTATGTTGGGAGTAACGTTTACGTAATTATATGTTTACCGAAAGAAAATAGTTCATTTGGCTTCTTTAATGTGTTGTTTTAGCCACTTAATACGTCCTGGATCGCGTTTCATTATGTCTATAATGGAGTGAATATTCACACCACTTTATGTTAATGAGACCAATATGAAAGCTTTCCCGCTTCTAACATCCGAATTGAAGAATCTTGTTTGTCCCCAGTGAGTATGTTTGTGTTAATATCAGATACTCAATGAGGCTGTCTAAAGCATAAATGTTACCTGGTCATTTCAGATGTGAAACCGACAGCATTTACATTCACAGTCGTAATTCTCCTTTTGAACTAAATTCGGACGTAAATTCCAAGATTCGGAATAGAAATTTTTACACTTTCGATGTTGACTTATACAAGTTTCCGAATTGTCTAGATTTTTGATTTCTCCGGACTTTTTCAGATTGCAGATTGAGACAATAATATTATGGTTAAACGGTCATTTTTCAATTAATTTTTAAATTGTAATGAAGTGTGGAGACTTGTTTGATGCAGCGTGGACAGTGTATGCATGTGATCATGAATTATAATCGATATTGCGCTGTGTGTATAACGTGAAAAAGAGGAAATTAGCAGAGAACATAATAAACGTAGAACACTACTTATTCTGTGTTTATTTATATCAAAATTAGCACAATATTCTGTGTTCTTCTTTAAATTCCCGTTATCTTTCTAGATTTTATGGTACCGACATATCGCGCAAACACGAAAAGCATATTTATATTGTGTTTTCACTAGACGCAGCACCAGGAAAGAAGGTTATCAAACGGCCGTACAAAATGATTCAGACGTGGAATCCTACAAAAAGGATGTATAAGTAAAGGATCAATATAATCAGACAAGCTTTTAAAATCTAAATGTTAATTATGTATTGGTATGGAGAGCGCAATGGATGAAAGTAGATAAATTAGTTCTTTAGTTCTCGCTGTATGTGGTGCCACTCCCTACCAATTAAATTCTTAATGAAAAGATAATGAATTGTGAATGAAAATTGGAAATAAGTTTTCCCTTGTTTGACTTGGATGAAACGTTGTATATAAATCTGAATCAGTATGCTCATCAAGTGAAAGACATACATGATGTCTCCAAGAAAGACAATGAGTGCAAACTTTATTAATGTTTCTAAGGAATCGTAAGAAATGCAGGAAATGATTGATAAAGTGGAGAATAACCAAGTAATGATACAGCAAAAGAAATTAAAGGTGCAAACTCAACTCAAAACAAAGTTTCAAATCATAATTATCAAACCTTGCATAAATACCAAAACAACTCGTGGGTCAAATGCAACCACTATAATCATACCACATTTATTTGATGGAAATGTAGACATTGATTAATGATTCACCCAGCTTAATATTAAAATATAAATCAATGACTGGAGACACCATGAAAAATCATTTAACATAAGAAGCAGTTTGTCCGGTGTAGCTTGTTCTCTGTATAATGAATTTGAATACGTAGAGGGAATCAACTCGTTGGATCACTCGTGAATAGATTTGATATGCACAGCGCCGCGTTCGTTCTCTCAAAGTTGAATAATTGGTATAGAGGGAAAGGGGATATATACTTCCTCAAAATGTCAGAGACTTGCCAGATTAACATATCCTTCTTTAAGTAGTGATGATGTGGAACGTATATAACTGCAAACCAGAATCCAAAGTAGAGGTAAAACAACAAATGTTCATGAAGATTTCAGTGTGGTTGGAGTGACAACAGCAACTGAAGGCAAAAGTTACAAAAGGAAAACTGGAATGGGTGTTATTATGGACCAAAACTTGACCCTCTCTCATAGTAGGTCACCACAATTCAGCCTATGCAGCTTGGAAAATGATGAAGGATACTTTCATTGGTAAGAATAAACAAGAATGAAACGAGAATATTTTATTATACAGGAGCAAGCGTATATATTTGCAGAAAATGTGCATTTGAGCCATGGTTAAATCTACCCAACGAAAAAACAAACTGCTAGCAGGATCTGCAACGACTATTCCATTTTACGGCAAAAAGAATGTGGAATAAAAAAATTTGATTATGCCTTATTTAAACAGTAGACGCCAATCTGCAGAAATTCAGCAAGAAATGAACCTATGGATGGACTTAATGGTGGCAAACAAATGCAATGAAACCCAAGGGATACATGCATGAAAATGGAGACAAATCTATTGTTTTTTTTTACATATCTACATGAATCTATCAAGTTATGGGTAGCATATATTAGAACTGTTGATTTTCTTCCTCATTCTGAACGTATTCTATAAAGTATAACAATTGATGTAGGAGAAAACTACTACGAACTAACTGACCCTGAAGCAAAAATTACTTAAAGACTTGTTTCTTTGTAGCTAAGGTACCAGTTGACCTTAGTAAAGAAAAGCTGCCCATTAGAATAGAACATTGTGAGCTGAAACATAAAAGGTATTTAAATATTCACTTATAGTTCAATATTGCCGTGGATTAATAAATATCACTTCTGAACGAAATGATATATCAAATGCATATTGCATATTACCAAGCATGTATGTTGTAAAGGTTTTCAAAGAAGCTAAGTGAAGAACAGCAAAGTGAAAAATAACAATTTCTAACTAAAACTGAGGATGTTTTCTCTAGAAATCAAATTACACAGGATACAATACATTAATATGCCGCTACTATTTTTAAGGCAAATACCTTCCATTTTTCCTACTATTGATGCCAACACCAATCACTGCGTTTTCTAAACACATATAACTCTATCCATATTTAAAAATTAATTATTGCATATTCAAAGATAGTGTTATACATTACTATTAACCTTTTGTACCAGAATGAACTCTGGTACCTTGTTTGACATTGCCCATCAATTGCTAAGGAGTCAATTTATGGTCATATTATTTTTAGCAACGTAAACTTTATCATGTTGACCTACATGGTTGAAATGAAGGTAATATTATAAATAATGTACAATTATACTTTTGATTGTTGTTTTCTTCCTCCATCCAAGCACATCACCCACCATTTAGACTAAATCTTCCTACTCTTCTGTCGATATTATTTTCTCCGATTTATAGCAAATATTCCTGGGTCAATACTATGTATCGGTAAAGTGAAACCATTCAGTTTACCTTTGTTTAATCATCGGTGTCTTGTAAGACTTCGTATCTTCAGTACGTTATGTATTGCTAAAAAGAATCGAGGTTAGGATATTTATTTTGCAATTATATTGATCAATGTTTGAGATATATGTTTACCATAATATTCTCGGGTTTCTAGGGACGATTCAGTAGTCGAACAAATTTTGAAAGAACTTATGTCAAATTGTATTTGGTTAACATCCTCCACCCATTTGGACAAAGAACCCTCTATGGCAATGAGAACAGCCAAAGACTTTCACTCTAGTTTTCCTTTATATTCTATATAAATGTACAATAGACATACAATAATACAAATACCCTTTTTTGAGAATTATGTATCCATGAAGACATATTTTGAATATGATCAAGATAAGATGTAAACATCATACCGAAGAACGGTGACAAATATATTAGTTGTTACGTCTCTTGTCGATAGTATGTTTTATTTAATAAATTTCTAAAACAAGAACAAAAAGAAAAAAACATTCAAATGGGAAGTTCAGTTCGTATATGGTTTTACAAATATGGTACGATTTATGGAA
This sequence comes from Sinohyriopsis cumingii, assembly GCA_028554795.2. Classification (NCBI taxonomy): domain Eukaryota; kingdom Metazoa; phylum Mollusca; class Bivalvia; order Unionida; family Unionidae; genus Sinohyriopsis; species Sinohyriopsis cumingii. The sequence goes on from CM068837.1 coordinate 75,705,148, forward strand.
TAAAATGCCAAAAACATAAAAGTTTATAAATATACCTCCTGAATATTCAGGATGGCATGCATATACTTCTGAATAACTGGAGAGTGTTGAAAGGTCGGTGAAATAGTTTTGCTATCGTTATAAGTGATGCATTCGACACTCTGCAACTCAAACTTCTATAATAATGTGTACCTAAATGAAACAAACACCATACGAACTTTTTCACGTTGTAATCTAATTGGAAATTTAGTATTTTATACATCAGTAATGATATATTGATGATATGTACATGAATATTATTACATCATGACCGATACATTAATGATATATACGTGAGTAATCCGTGATGAATGATACATTCTTGTGTTATATATCTTAATTTGTACTTTTAGTTGGCTTTTCGCCAAGATTATATGTTTTATGTTATGCATCTTTTTGGTTTGGTTGTAAAGGAAGAGCAACTGAGTTTAAGACATACGTAGCAAGTGATTTTTGGGAGCAAAATAATATTTATATAATATTTATATATGATTCTATATTAAATATTTATATCAACAGTAATGGCATCCGAGCATAGTAAAGTTTATTGTTCTGTTGAGCATTTAGTTGTGATGATTTTTCTACATATAATATATTCACTGATAAGAGAACGTCCTCATTAATTTTGTCAGACTAAATTATTCTTTTGGAATTATTGTCAATTCCTTCAGTTACGTTTGGAATTCGACCATTTTAAAAGAAATGTTCTTCACACTAGATATCTCGTGTAAAATAACACAATTTCCTGCCAATATTAAAAAATTGCATTTTATCGAAATTAATTTTTTTTTCTGAGTATTACAAAATTTGATTATTTTCGGTTTTTGTTTATCCAATTCGTTTAAACCTAGAGTGACGAAAGATGTGCTATATACAGTTCTGAAAGTATATGATACATTCAAGAAGAGTGCACTAGAACTGTATCAAGATGCATGCAAAACTACATCTTGTGCTTAATGATGGGTGGGGAGAGATGATCCTGTCACTAAACATGAAACTATACATACATGCCTACATACATACATGCATACAAACATACATACATACATACATACATCCATCCATACATACATACATACATATATACATACATGCGCACATACATACATACATGCATAAATACATAGAAACATAAATACATATATATACTTAAATACATACATGCATACATACATACATACATACATACATACATACATACATGCATGCATGCATACATACATACATATATACATACATACATACATACATACATACATACGCACATGCATGCATCCATCCATACATGCATACAAACGTACAAAGATACATACATACATACATACATATATGCACACATACATACATACATATATACATACATACATACATGCATACATACATACATACATACATACATACATACATAGAAACATACATACATAGAAACATACATACATTTATATACATAAATACATGCATACATACATACATACATACATACACGCATGCATACATAGATACATACATACATACATACATACATACATACATACATACATACATACATATATACATACATACATACATACATACATACATACATACATACATACATACATACATACATTCATATAGACATACATACATACATACATCATCCATATGATGAATCCCTCTAAATGATGGCTTTAAGAACAGGATCAGTATTTTAAACTCTCTAGCGAATAACAAAGCACTAATTATATTAACTACGAAACTGCATTGTTTGACCATTGTAAAATTAGACTGCAAGGACTGGAAAATATGTTCTGCTTGATTTGATATTTGTGACTTATCACGAGTCGTACGCAGTTAAATCATAGGTGAACGAACTGAGTGTAAACAACGTTTTTCTAATGGTCAGGAGAGCCGTTGAGCTCTATAAAGGACGATCCGTTCAACATGTATCAGTTTATTAATCAACCATTTTGAACAAGTCTAGAGAATATAGATTAATCAATTATTACATAGAATACAGACACACACACACACACACAGAAACACAAACACAAGGAATCACGGAGATGTATGTATGTATATATGTATGTATGTATGTATGTATGCATGCATGCATGCATGTTTGTGTGTGTGTGTATGTATGTATGTATTTATGGTTTCATCTTCATTAGTAACAGGATCATCTCTCATCTGCCATAATTAAGAACATGATATAGTTTTGGAAGCCGCTTGAGGCAATCCTAGCGCACTCTACTTGATATATCATGTACTTTCGGAACTGTATGTGGCATGTGTTTCGATACTTTGGGCTTAAAGTAATTGGAAAAAAAAAAAAACACGAAAGTAAACAAGTGTAGTAACAAGGAGAAAAAAAACACACTAATTTCGATTAAGTACTGTGTTATAATATTAACAGAAACTTGTGGTTTTTTAACATGAGATCTCTAGTATTAAGAACATTTCTATTCACATGGTCGAATTCCAAATGTAACTGCAGGAATTGACAATAATTCCAAAATAATCACTTAGTCTGACAACAGTAATGAGGACTTTGTCTTACAAGTGAATATGTTAAACATTGAAAAATCATCACATCTAAATACTGAACAGAAGAATAAACCTGACTACGCTCAGATGCCATTATTATTGATATAAATATTTAATACAGAATCATATATAAATATTAGATAAACATTATTTTGCTTACAAAAATCACTTGCTATGTAGGTCTTAAACTCAGTTACTCTTCCTTAACAAACAAACCAAAAAAATCCATAATACATAAAATAAAATCTTGGCGAAAAGCCAACTAAAAGTACAATTTAAAATACATAATTCAAGAATGTATCATTCATCACGGATTACTCATGTAAATAATGGCTTTAAACACAGGATCAGTAAGTTAAACTCTCATGCTTATAACATAGCAATAATTATATCAACTATGAAGCTGCATTGTTTGACGGTTGTAAAATTAAACTGTAAGGACTATAAAGTATGTTCTGCTTGATGAGATATTTGTGACTTATCACGAGTCGTCCGCAGTTAGATCATAGGTGAACTAACTGAGTGTCACCAACGCTTTTCTAATGGTCTGGAGAGACGTTGCACTCTATAAAGGACGATCCGTTCAACATGTATAAGATTATGAGTCAACCATTATGTGCATATCTAGGGAATATAGATTATTCAATTATTATATAGCATACAGACACACACACAAACACATACAATCACGGAGATGTATGTATGTATGTATGTATGTATGCATGAATTGATGTATATATCGATGTATGTATTGAGCTATGTATGTACAACAACGCTTATTTCCAATGTCGCTACTATTTTTAAGGCAAATACCTTCCATTTTTCCTACTACTGATGCCAACACCAACCACTGCGTTTTCTAAACACATATAACTCTATCCATATTTAAAAATTAATTATTGCATATTCAAAGATAGTGTTATACATTACTATTAACCTTTTGTACCAGAATGAACTCTGGTACCTTGTTTGACATTGCCCATCAATTGCTAAGGAGTCAATTTATGGTCATGTTATTTTTAGCAACGTAAACTTTATCATGTTGACCTACATGGTTGAAATGAAGGTAATATTATAAATAATGTACAATTATACTTTTGATTGTTGTTTTCTTCCTCCATCCAAGCACATCACCCACCATTTAGACTTAATCTTCATATTTTTCTCTAGATGTCATTTTCTCCGATTTATAGCAAATATTCCTGGGTCAATACCATGTATCGGTAAAGTGAAACCATTCAGTTTACCTTTGTTTAATCCTCGGTGTCTTCTAAGACTTCGTATCTTCAGTACGTTATGTATTGCTAAAAAGAATCGAGGTTAGGATATTTATTTTGCAATTATATTGATCAATGTTTGAGATATATGTTTACCATAATATTCTCGGGTTTCTAGGGACGATTCCGTAGTCGAACAAATTTTGAAAGAACTTATGTCAAATTGTATTTGTTAACATCCTCCACCCATTTGGACAAAGAACCCTCTATGGCAATGAGAACAGCCAAAGACTTTCACTCTAGTTTTCATTTATATTCTATATAAATGTACAATAGACATACAATAATACAAATACCCTTTTTTGAGAATTATGTATCCATGAAGACATATTTTGAATATGATCAAGATAAGATGTAAACATCATACCGAAGAACGGTGACAAATATATTAGTTGTTACGTCTCTTGTCGATAGTATGTTTTATTTAATAAATTTCTAAAACAAGAACAAAAAGAAAAAAAAACATTTAAAAAGGGAAGTTCAGTTCGTATATGGTTTTACAAATATGGTACGATTTATGGAATAAAATGTCAAAAACATATAAAAGTTTATAAATATACCTCCTGAATATTCAGGATGTCACGCATATACTTCTGAATAACTGGAGAGTGTTGAAAGGTCGGTGAAATAGTTTTACTATCGTTATAAGTGATGCATTCGACACTCTGCAACTCAAACTTCTATAATAATGTGTACCTAAATGAAACAAACACCATACGAACTTTTTCACGTTGTAATCTAATTGGAAATTTGGTATTTTATACAACAGTAATGATATAATGATGATATGTTTTTTGAATATTATTACATCATGACCGATACATTAATGATATATACGTGAGTAATCCGTGATGAATGATACATTCTTGTGTTATGTATCTTAATTTGTACTTTTAGTTGGCTTTTCGCCAAGATTATATGTTATATGTTATGCATCTTTTCGTTTTGCTTGTAAAGGAAGAGCAACTGAGTTTAAGGAATACGTAGCAAGTGATTTTTGGGAGCAAAATAACATTTATATAATATTTATATATGATTCTATATTAAATATTTATATAAACAGTAATGGCATCCGAGCATAGTAAAGTTTATTGTTCTGTTGAGTATTTAGTTGTGATGATTTTTCTATATATAATATATTCACTGATAAGAGAACGTCCTCATTAATTTTGTCAGACTAAATTATTCTTTTGGAATTATTGTCAATTCCTTCAGTTACGTTTGGAATTCAACCATTTTAAAAGAAATGTTCTTCACACTAGATATCTCATGTAAAATAGCACAATTTCCTGCTAATATAAAAAAATTGCATTTTATCGAAATTAATTTGTTTTCTGATTATTACAAAATTTGCTTATTTTCGGTTTTTGTTTATCCAATTCGTTTAAACCTAGAGTGTCGAAAGATGTGCTATATACAGTTCTGAAAGTATATGATACATTCAAGAAGAGTGCACTAGAACTGTATCAAGATGCATGCAAAACTACATCTTGTGCTTAATGATGGGTGAGGAGACATGATCCTGTCACTAAACATGAAACTATACATACATGCCTACATATATACATGCATACAAACATACATACATACATACATACATACATACATACATACATATATACATACATGCGCACATACATACATACATACATACATAAATACATAGAAACATACATACATATATATATATATACTTAAATACATACATGCATACATACATACATATATACATACATACATACATACATACATACGTACGTACGTACATACATGCATACATACATACATACATGCATGCATGCATGCATACATACATACATACATACATACATACATACATACATACATAAATACATACATACATACGCACATGCATGCATCCATCCATACATGCATACAAACATACAAAGATACATACATACATACATACATATATACATACATACATATATGCACACATACATACATACATATATACATACATATATACATACATACATACATACATACATACTTACATACATACATACATACATACATACATAGAAACATACATACACATATATATACATAAATACATACATACATACATACATACACGCATGCATACATACATACATACATACATACATACATACATACATACATACATACATACATACATACATAGAAACATACATACACATATATATACATAAATACATACATACATACACGCATGCATACATACATACATACATACATGCATACATACATACATACATACATACATACATACATACATACATACATACATACATAGATATATACATACATTCATATAGACATACATACATACATACATACATACATACATACATACATACATACATACATCATCCATATGATGAATTCCTCTAAATGATGGCTTTAAGAACAGGATCAGTATTTTAAACTCTCTAGCTAATAACAAAGCAATAATTATATTAACTACGAAACTGCATTGTTTGACCATTGCAAAATTAGACTGCAAGGACTGGAAAGTATGTTCTGCTTGATGAGATATTTGCGACTTATCACGGGTCGTACGCAGTTAAATCATAGGTGAACGAACTGAGTGTAAACAACGTTTTTCTAATGGTCAGGAGAGCCGTTGAGCTCTATAATGGACGATCCGTTCAACATGTATCAGTTTATTAATCAACCATTTTGTACAAGTCTAGAGAATATAGATTAATCAATTATTATATAGCATACAGTCACACACACACACACACACACACACACACATAAACACAAGGAATCACGGAGATGTATGTATGTATATATGTATGTATGTATGTATGCATGCATGCATGCATGTTTGTGTGTGTGTATGTATGTATGTATGTATGTATGTATGGTTTCATCTTCATTAGTAACAGGATCATCTCTTATCTGCCATAATTAAGAACATGATATAGTTTTGGAAGCTGCTTGAGGTAATCCTAACGCACTCTACTTGATATATCATGTACTTTCGGAACTGTATGTGGCATGTGTTTCGATACTTTGGGCTTAAAGTAATTGGAAAAATAGAACAGGAAAGTAAACAAGTGTAGTAACAAGGAGAAAAAAAAACTAATTTCGATTAAGTACTGTGTTGTAATATTAACAGAAAATTGTGTTTTTTTAACATGAGATCTCTAGCATTAAGAACATTTCTATTAAAATGGTCGAATTCAAAACGTAACTGCAGGAGTTGACAATAATTCCAAAATAATCACTTAGTCTGACAACAGTAATAAGGACTTTGTCTTACAAGTGAATATGTTAAACATAGAAAAATCATCACATCTAAATACTGAACAGAAGAATAAACCTGACTATGCTCAGATGCCATTATTATTGATATAAATATTTAATACAGAATCATATATAAACATTAGGTAAATATCATTTTGCTTACAAAAATCACTTGCTATGTAGGTCTTAAACTCAGTTACTCTTCCTTAACAAACAAACCAAAAAAATCCATAATACATAAAATAAAATCTTGGCGAAAAGCCAACTAAAAGTACAATTTAAAATACATAATTCAAGAATGTATCATTCATCACGGATTACTCATGTAAATAATGGCTTTAAACACAGGATCAGTAAGTTAAACTCTCATGCTAATAACATAGCAATAATTATATTAACTATGAAACTGCATTGTTTGACGGTTGTAAAATTAAACTGTAAGGACTATAAAGTATGTTCTGCTTGATGAGATATTTGTGACTTATCACGAGTCGTCCGCAGTTAGATCATAGGTGAACTAACTGAGTGTCACCAACGTTTTTCTAATGGTCTGGAGAGACGATGCACTCTATAAAGGACGATCCGTTCAACATGTATCAGATTATGAGTCAACCATTCTGTGCATATCTAGGGAATATAGATTAATCAATTATTATATAGCATACAGACACACACACAAACACATACAATCACGGAGATGTATGTATGTATGTATGTATGTATGTATGTATGTATGTATGTATGCATGCATGAATTGATGTATATATCGATGTATGTATTGAGCTATGTATGTACAACAACGCTTACTTCCAATGCCGCTACTATTTTTAAGGCAAATACCTTCCATTTTTCCTACTACTGATGCCAACACCAATCACTGCGTTTTCTAAACACATATAACTCTATCCATATTTAAAAATTAACTATTGCATATTCAAAGATAGTGTTATACATTACTATTAACCTTTTGTACCAGAATGAACTCTGGTACCTTGTTTGACATTGCCCATCAATTGCTAAGGAGTCAATCTATGGTCATGTTATTTTTAGCAACGTAAACTTTATCATGTTGATCTACATGGTTGAAATGAAGGTAATATTATAAATAATGTACAATAATACTTGTAATTGTTGTTTTCTTCCTCCATCCAAGCACATCACCCTCCATTTAGACTAAATATTCTTGTTTTCTATTTTTCTCTAGATATCATTTTCTCCGATTTATAACAAATATTCCTGGGTCAATACCATGTATCGATAAAGTGAAACCATTCAGTTTACCTTTGTTTAATCATCGGTGTCTTCTAAGACTTCGTATCTTCAGTAAGTTATGTATTGCTAAAAAGAATCGAGGTTAAGATATTTATTTTGCAATTATATTGATCAATGTTTGAGATATATGTTTACCATAATATTCTCGGGTTTCTAGGGACGATTCCGTAGTCGAACAAATTTTGAAAGAACTTATGTCAAATTGTATTTGTTAACATCCTCCACCCATTTGGACAAAGAACCCTCTATGGCAATGAGAACAGCCAAAGACTTTCACTCTAGTTTTCATTTATATTCTATATAAATGTACAATAGACATACAATAATACAAATACCCTTTTTTGAGAATTATGTATCCATGAAGACATATTTTGAATATGATCAAGATAAGATGTAAACATCATACCGAAGAACGGTGACAAATATATTAGTTGTTACGTCTCTTGTCGATAGTATGTTTTATTTAATAAATTTCTAAAACAAGAACAAAAAGAAAAAAAACATTCAAATGGGAAGTTCAGTTCGTATATGGTTTTACAAATATGGTACGATTTATGGAATAAAATGTCAAAAACATATAAAAGTTTATAAATATACCTCCTGAATATTCAGGAT
>CM068837.1:75719119-75724119 GCA_028554795.2 Sinohyriopsis cumingii
CGCAAATACTTCTGAATAACTGGAGAGTGTTGAAATGTCGGTGGAATTGTTTTACTATCTTTATAAGTGATTCATTCGACACTTTTCAACTCAAACGTCTATAATAATGTGTACCTAAATGAAACAAATAGCACATCAACTTTTTCACGTTCTAATCTAAGTGGAATTTAAATCTTATATACAACAATAATGATGAATTGATGGTATGTCAATGAATATTATTATATCATGACCGATACATCAATGATATATGCATGAGTACTCCGTGATGAATGCTACATTCTTGCGTTATGTTTTTTTAATTGGTATATTTAGTTGGCTTTTCGCCAAGATTATATGTTATATATTATGGATTGTTTTGGTTTGTTTCTAAAGTGAGAGTAACTGAGTTTAAGACATATAAAACAAGTGATTTTTTCAGCAACATAATATCTATCTAATATTTATATATGATTCTATATTAGATATTTCATCAATAATAATGGCGGTATCATCCGAGCATAGTCACGTTTATTTTCTGTTCAGTGTTTATTTACGCTGATTTTTCTATATTTAACTTATCCACTGGTAAGACAACGTGCTCATTAATTTTTTTTAGACTAAGTTATTATTTTGGAATTATTGTCAATTCTTTCAGGTACGTTTGGAATTAAACTATTTTAAGAGAAATGTTTTTCATACAAGAGATCTCATGTAATATAACACAATTTCCTGTCAATATTCAAACATAGCATTTGATTGAAATTAACTTTTTTCTGATTGATGCAAATTTTATTAATTTCGTGTTTCTCTTTTGTCCCATTAGTTCAAACCTAGTGTGTCGAAACACATGCTATATACAGCTCTGAAAGTATATGACACATTCAAGAAGAGAGCACTAGAACTGTGTCAAGATGATTCCAGAAGGATATCATGTGCTTAAGTATGGGTGATGAGAGATGATCGTGTTACTAATGTACATGAAACCATACATGCATTCATACCTGCATACATCCATAAATACATACATACATACATGCACGCATACGTACATACATACATACACACATATGCATACATACATAAGTTCACATACACATAAATAGGTATATACATACATACACACATACATTCATACATACATACATACTTACATACATACATACATACATCCATGCACGAATACGTACATACATACATGCACACATATGCATACATACATACATCTATAAGGACATATATACATTCATAAGCACATACATACAGACATATATACATACATACATGCATACATACATACATACATACATCCATACATACTTACATACATACATACATACATAGATACATAAAAAGATGCATGCATACGTACTTACTTACATACATCCATCCATACATACATACATACATACATACATACATACATCCATACATGCATACATACATGCATGCATGCATCCATATATACATTAATCCATAAAAACATGCATACATACATACATACATACATACATACATCCATACATAGAAACACACATGCATGCATACATACATACATACATACATACATACATGCATCCATGCATTCATACATACATACATACATGAATGCATGCATGCATTCATGCTTACATACATACCTACATACATCCATACATACATACATACATACATACATGCTTGCATGCATGAATATATGTATGATTGAATGTATGTATGTATGTATGTATGTATGTATGCATACAATCACGGAGATGTATGTATGCAAGTATGTATGTATGTATATATGTATGTATGTATGTATGTATTTATGTATGTATGTATGTATGTATCTATGTATGTATGTATGTATGTATGTATGTATGTATGTATTTAGGTATGTATGTATATATGGTTGCATGCATGCATGTATGTATTTATGTATGTATGTATGTATGTATGTATGTATGTATGTATGTATGTATGTATGAATGGATGTATGTATGAATTGATGGATGTATCGATGTATGTATTGACCTATATATGTATAACAACGCTTACTTCCAATGCCAATACTATTTTTAATTCAAATATCTTCCATTTTTCCTTGTACTGATGCCAAGACCAATCACTACGTTTTCTAAACAAAAATAACTCTATACATATTTAAAAACTATTTCTTACATAGCCAAAGATATTGTTATACATTACAATTAACCTTTTAAACCTTAATGAACTCTGGAACCTTGTTTTGACATTGCCCATCAATTGCTAAGGAGTCAGTTTATGGTCATGTCATTTTTAGTAACGTCAACTGTATTATGTTGACGTAGATGGTTGAAATGAAGGTAAGATTATAAATAATGTACAATAATACTTGTAATTGTTGTTTTCTTCCTCCATCCAAGCACATCACCCTCCATTTAGACTAAATATTCTTATTTTCTATTTTTCTCTAGATATCATTTTCTCCCATTTATAGCAAATATTCCTGGGTCAATACCATGTATCGGTAAAGTGAAACCATTCAGTTTACCTTTGTTTAATCATCGGTATCTTCTAAGACTTCGTATCTTCAGTGCGTTATGTATTCTTTGAAATATTGCTAAAAATAACCCAGGTTGGAATATTTATATTGCAATTATATTGATCAATTATTGATATGTATGTTTACCATAATATTCCCGGTTTTCTATGGACTATTGCGTAGTCGAACAAAGTTTGAAAGATCTTATGACAAATTTTATTTGGTTAATATCCCCCACCCATTTTGACAAAGAACCGTCTACGGTAATAAAAGCATCCAAGCAATTTCACTCTAGTTTTCACTTGTATTCTATATAAATGTACAATAGACATACAATACTAAATACCGTTTTTGAGAATTATGTATCCATGAAGACATGTTTTGAATATGATCAAGATAAGATGTAAATCGCATACCCAAGAACGGTGACAAGTATATGTGTTGGTACCTAGCTTGTAGATCGTATGTTTTCATTTAATAAATTCCTTAAACAGGAAGAAGAAGAAAAAAAAAACATTCAAATGGGAAATTCAGTTTGTATATCGTTTTACAAATATGGTACGATTTATGGAATAAAATATCAAAAACATATAAAAGTGTATAAATATACCTCCTGAATATTCAAGATGTGACGCAAATACTTCTGAATAACTGGAGAGTGTTGAAATGTCGGTGGAATTGTTTTACTATCTTTATAAGTGATTCATTCGACACTTTGCAACTCAAACGTCTATAATAATGTGTACCTAAATGAAACAAATAGCATATCAACTTTTTCACGTTCTAATCTAAGTGGAAATTAATTCTTTTATACGACAATAATGATGCATTGATGCTATGTCAATGAATATTATTATATCATGGCCGATACATCAATGATATATACATGAGTACTCCGTGATGAATGCTACATTCTTGCGTTATGTTTTCTTTAATTGGTATATTTAGTTGGCTTTCCGCCAAGATTATATGTTATATATTATGGATTGTTTTGGTTTGTTTCTAAAGTGAGAGTAAGTGAGTTTAAGACATATAAAACAAGTGATTTTTTCATCAACATAATATCTATCTAATATTTATATATGATTCTATATTAGATATTTCATCAATAATAATGGCGGTATCATCCGAGCATAGTCACGTTTATTGTTCTGTTCAGTGTTTATTTGTGCTGATTTTTCTATATTTAACTTATTCACTGGTAAGACAACGTGCTCATTAATTTTGTTAGACTAAGTGATTCTTTTGGAATTATTGGCAATTCTTTCAGGTACGTTTGGAATTAAACTATTTTAAGAGAAATGTTCTTAATACTAGAGATCTCATGTAATATAACACAATTTCCTGTCAATATTCAAACATTGTATTTGATCGAAATTAATTTTTTTCTGATTGATGCAAATTTGATTAATTTCGTGTTTCTTTTTTGTCCCATTAGTTCAAACCTAGAGTGTCGAAACACATGCTATATACAGTTCTGAAAGTATATGATACATTCAAGAAGAGAGCACTAGAACTGTGTCAAGATACCTCAAGAACTATATCATGTGCTTAAGAATGGGTGATGAGAAATGATCCTGTCACTAATGAACAAGAATCCATACATACATGCATACCTGCATACATACATACATACATACATACATACATACATACATACATACATACATGCACGGATACGTACATACATACATGCATACATATGCATACATACATACATATATACGTACACATATACAAACATACATACATACATACATGCACGCATACGTACATACATACATGTACACAAATGCATACATACATCCACATATACGTACATATATACATACATAAATACATACATACATACATACAAACAAACATACATATATACATACATACATGCATACATACATACATACATACATACATACATACATACATACATACATACATATGTACATGCACGGATACGTACATACATACATACATACATACATACATACATACATACATACATGCATGGATACGTAGATACATACATGTACACATATGCTTACATATATACATATATACGTACATATATACATACATAAATACATGCATACATACATATATACATACATCCATACATACATACATACATACATTCATACATACATACATACATACATACAAACATACATATATACATACATACATGCATACATACATACATATATACATACATACATACATGCACGGATACGTACATACATACACAAATATGCATACATACATATATACGTACACATATGCAAACATACATACATACATACATACATACATACATGCACGCATACGTACATACATACATCTACACATATGCATACATACATATATACGTACATATATACATACATAAATACATGTACATACATGCATACATACAGACATACATACATACATACATACATATATACATACATACATGCATGCATACATACATACATACATACATAGATACATACATACATACATACATACGTACATA
>CM068837.1:75729119-75861619 GCA_028554795.2 Sinohyriopsis cumingii
GGTCGGTGAAATAGTTTTACGATCGTTATAAGTGATGCATTCGACACTCTGCAACTCAAACTTCTATAATAATGTGGACCTAAATGAAACAAACACCATACGAACTTTTTCACGTTGTAATCTAATTGGAAATTTGGTATTTTATACATCAGTAATGATATATTGATGATATGTACATGAACATTATTACATTATGACCGATACATTAATGATATATACGTGAGTAATCCGTGATGAATGATACATTCTTGTGTTATGTATCTTAATTTGTACTTTTAGTTGGCTTTTCGCCAAGATTATATGTTATATGTTATGCATCTTTTTGGTTTGCTTGTAAAGGAAGAGCAACTGAGTTTAAGACATACGTAGCAAGTGATTTTTGGGAGCAAAATAATATTCATATAATATTTATATATGATTCTATATTAAATATATATATCAACAGTAATGGCATCCGAGCATAGTAAAGTTTATTGTTCTGTTGAGTATTTAGTTGTGATGATTTTTCTATATATAATATATTCATTGATAAGAGAACGTCCTCATTAATTTTGTCAGACTAAATTATTCTTTTGGAATTATTGTCAATTCCTTCAGTTACGTTTGGAATTCGACCATTTTAAAAGAAATGTTCTTAACACTAGATATCTCATGTAAAATAACACAATTTCCTGCTAATATTAAAAAATTGCATTTTATAAAAATTATTTTTTTTCTTCTGATTATTACAAAATTTGATTATTTTCGGTTTTTGTTTATCCAATTCGTTTAAACCTAGAGTGTCGAAATATGTGCTATATACAGTTCTGAAAGTATATGATACATTCAAGAAGAGTGCACTAGAACTGTATCAAGATGCATGCAAAACTACATCTTGTGCTTAATGATGGGTGGGGAGAGATGATCCTGTCACTAAACATGAAACTATACATACATGCCTACATATATACATGCATACAAACATATATACATACATACATACATACATACATACATATATACATACATGCGCACATACATACATACATACATAAATACATAGAAACATACATACATATATATATACTTAAATACATACATGCATACATACATACATACATACATACATACATACATGCATGCATGCACGCATACATACATATATACATACATACATACATACATACATACATACATACATACATACATACATGCATACATATATACATAAATACCTACAAACATACGCACATGCATGCATCCATCCATACATACATACAAACATACAAAGATACATACATACATATATGCACACATACATACATACATAGATACATACATGCATACATACATACATACATACATACATACATACATACATACATACATACATTCATATAGACATACATACATACATACATCATCCATATGATGAATCCCTCTAAATGATGGCTTTAAGAACAGGATCAGTATTTTAAACTCTCTAGCTAATAACAAAGCAATACTTATATTAACTACGAAACTGCATTGATTGACCATTGTAAAATTGGACTGCAAGGACTGGAAAGTATGTTCTGCTTGATGAGATATTTGTGACTTATCACGAGTCGTACGCAGTTAAATCATAGCTGAACGAACTGAGTGTATACAACGTTTTTCTAATGGTCAGGAGAGCCGTTGAGCTCTATAAAGGACGATCCGTTCAACATGTATCAGTTTATTAATCAACCATTTTGTACAAGTCTAGAGAATATAGATTAATCAATTCTTATATAGCATACAGACACACACACACACAGAAACACAAACACAAGGAATCACGGAGATGTATGTATGTATGTATATATGTATGTATGTAAGTATGTATGTATGCATGCATGCATGCATGTTTGTGTGTGTATATGTATGTATGTATGTATGTATGTATGTATGTATGTATGTATGTATGTATGTATGGTTTCATCTTCATTAGTAACAGGATCATCTCTCATCTGCCATAATTAAGAACATGATATAGTTTTGGAAGCCGCTTGAGGCAATCCTAGCACACTCTACTTGATATATCATGTACTTTCGGAACTGTATGTGGCATGTGTTTCGATACTTTGGGCTTAAAGCAATTGGAAAAAAAAAAAACACGAAAGTAAACAAGTGTAGTAACAAGGAGAAAAAAAACTAATTTCGATTAAGTACTGTGTTATAATATTAACTGAAAATTGTGGTTTTTTAACATGAGATCTCTAGTATTAAGAACATTTATATTACAATGGTCGAATTCCAAACGTAACTGCAGGAATTGACAATAATTCCAAAATAATCACTTAGTCTGACAACATTAATGAGGACTTTGTCTTACAAGTGAATATGTTAAACATAGAAAAATCGTCACATCTAAATACTGAACTGAAGAATAAACCTGACTACGCTCAGATGCCATTATTATTGATATAAATATTTAATACAGAATCATATATAAATGTTAGATAAATATTATTTTGCTTACAAAAATCACTTGCTATGTAAGTCTTAAACTCAGTTACTCTTCCTTAACAAACAAACCAAAAAAATCCATAATACATAAAATAAAATCTTGGCGAAAAGCCAACTAAAAGTACAATTTAAAATACATAATTCAAGCATGTATCATTCATCACGGATTACTCATGTAAATAATGGCTTTAAACACAGGATCAGTAAGTTAAACTCTCATGCTAATAACATAGCAATAATTATATTAACTATGAAACTGCATTGTTTGACGGTTGCAAAATTAAACTGTAAGGACTATAAAGTATGTTCTGCTTGATGAGATATTTGTGACTTATCACGAGTCGTCCGCAGTTAGATCATAGGTGAACTAACTGAGTGTCACCAACGTTTTTCTAATGGTCTGGAGAGACGTTGCACTCTATAAAGGACGATCCGTTCAACATGTATCAGATTATGAGTCAACCATTCTGTGCATATCTAGGGAATATAGATTAATCAATTATTATATAGCATACAGATACACACACACAAACACATACAATCACGGAGATGTATGTATGTATGTATGTATGTATGTATGTATGTATGCATGAATTGATGTATATATCGATGTATGTATTGAGCTATGTATGTACAACAACGCTTACTTCCAATGCCGCTACTATTTTTAAGGCAAATACTTTCCATTTTTCCTACTACTGATGCCAGCACAAATCACTGCGTTTTCTAAACACAAATAACTCTAGCCATATTAAAGAATTATTTATTCCATATTCAAAGATAGTGTTATACATTACAATTAACCTTTTAAACCAGAATGAACTCTGGTACCTTGTTTGACATTGCCCATCAATTGCTAAGGAGTCAGTTTATGGTCATGTTATTTTTAGCAACGTAAACTTGATCATGTTGACGTACATGGTTCAAATGAAGGTAAGATTATAATTAATTTACAATAATACTTTTAATTGTTGTTTTGTTCCTGTATCCAAGCACATCACCCACCATTTAGACTTAATCTTCATATTTTTCTCTAGATATCATTTTCTTCGATTTATAACAAATATGCATAGGTCAATACCATGTATCGGTAAAGTGAAACCATTCAGTTTACCTTTGTTTAATCATCGGTGTCTTCTAAGACTTCGTATCTTCAGCACGTTATGTATTCCTTGAAATGTTGATAAAAATAACCGAGGTTGGGATAATTATTTTGCAGTTATATTGATCAATGTTTGATATAAATGTTTAACATAATGTTGCCTGGATTCTGGGGACATTCCGTAGTCGAACAAATTTTGAAAGAACTTATGATAAATTTTATTTGGTTAATAGTTCCCACCCATTTGGACAAAGAACCGTCTACGGCAATGAAAGCAGCCAAACAGTTTCACTCTGGTTTTCATTTGCATTCTATAAATGTACAGTAGACATACGATAATAAAAATACCTTTTTTGAGAATTATGTATCCATGAATACATATTTTCAATATGATCACGATAAGGTGTAAACATAATACGGAAGAACGGTGACAAATATAATTGTTGGTACGTAGCTTATAGATCGTGTGTTTTTATTTAATAAATTTCTAAAAGAAGAACAATAAGAAATAAACATTCAAATGGTAAGTTCAGTTAGGATATGGTTTTACAAATATGGTACGATTTATGGAATAACATATTAAAAACATATAAATTGTACAAATATACCTCCTGAATATTCAAGATATGACGCATATACTTCGGAATAACTGGAGAGTGTTGAAATGTCGGTGAAATAGTTTTGCTATCGTTATAAGTGATGTGCTCGACACTTTGCAACTCAAACTTCTATAATAATGTGGACCTAAATGAAACAAATGGCATATTAACTGTTTCACGTTGTAATCTATGTGGTAATTAGGTCTTATATACATCAATAATGATACAGTGATGCTATGTCAATGAATATTATTACATCATGACCGATATATTAATGACATATACATGAGTAATCCCTGATTACATACTTGTGTTATGCATTTTTAATTGGTACTTTTAGTTGGCTTTTCGCCAAGATTATATGTTATATGTTACGGATCTTTTTGGTTTGTTTCTAAAGTGAGAGTAACTGAGTTTAAGACATACATAACAAGTGATTTTTGTAAGCAACATAATATTTATCTAATATTTATATATGATTCTATATTAAATATTTATATCAATAATAATGGCGGTATCATCCGAGCATAGTCAGGTTTGTTATTCTGTTCAGTGTTAATTTGTGATGATTTTTCTATATTTAACTTATTCACTGGTAAGACAAAGAGCTCATTAATGTTGTCAGACTAAGTGATTCTTTTGGAATTATTGTCAATTCCGTCAGTTAGGTTTGGAATTAAACCATTTTAAGAGAAATGTTCATAACACTAGAGATCTCATGTAAAATAACAATATTTCCTGTCAATATTTTAAAATAGTATTTGATCGAAATTAGTTTTTTTTCTTGATTGTTGCTAAACATGATTCGACCAATGTATGTATGTGAGAAAGCTAGCCAGTATGCTTCTCGTGGGTCGGTGGTTCTTTCCGGGGTTTTCTCGGATTCTTCCTCCACCATTAATACTGGCCGCCATGTGTAGCCTATCGTGTGCTGAATTTAGTTCAGTAAAAATGATGTCACATATTGTGGTATGTTTCATTAACTTTCAGATGACCAACAGAGATAGTTTCAGGGGCTAAACTTATAATTTTATTTCTATATAAACAAAGTACAATAATGTGATAGCTAACTAACCACTCATCATATACGGGTATCTCGGGAGGTCTCCACTTTCTCGTAAGAATTCCATTATCACAAAATAGCATGATGATTCAAATGAAGGTAATATTATAAATAATGCACAATAATACTTTTAAGTGTTGTTTTCTTCCTCCATCCAATCACTTCACCCACCATTTAGACTAAATATTCCTATTTTTATCTAGATATTATTTTCTCCGATTTCGACACTTTGCAACTCAAACCTCTATAATAATGTGTACCTAAATGAAACAAATGCCATATGAACTTCTTTCATGTAATCTAAGTTGATATTAAGTCTTATATACATCAATAATGATACATTGATGTTATGTACATGAATATTATTACATCATGACTGAGACATTAATGATATCTACATGAGTAATCCGTGATAAATGATACATTCTTGTGTTATGTATTTTTAATTTGTACTTTTAGTTGTCTTTTAGTCTAGATTTTCTCTTATATATTATGGATTTTTTTGGTTCGTTTCTAAAGTGAGAGTAACTGAGTTCAAAAGCTAAATGACATGTGATTTTTGTAAGCAGTATAATATGTATCAAATATTTATATATGATTCTATATTAAATATTTATATCAACAATAATGGCGGTAGCATCTGAGCATAGTAAGGTTTATTGTTCTGTTTAGTACTTAGTTGTGATGATTTTTCTATATTTAACAATTTCACTGGTAAGACAACGTCCTCATTAATTTTGTCAGACTTTGTGATTCTTTTGGAATTATTGTATGTATGTAACCATACATGCATGCATACATACATACATGCATACATACATTCATACATACATACATACATACATACATACATACATACATACATACATACATACATACATACATACGTACATACATACATACATATATAGTTTTAAAGTGCCTTGATATCTATTTTTTCAAGCCAGGTAGTATATTCGTAGGTGTGTCTCTGTGTGTTCACTTTACCTTTACTTCATTGGTAGGCACATGTGTTGAATGTCAATATTAGTATAACATTAACTTTCTGTTTATACCGATAGTGTCACTTCTAGAAGAAAACAATATAATTGTGTATCAAGGCATACATATTGCTAATTTTTTCCCTGATGATAAAATATCTAATTCGTGCAAAAGTAACATTTGTCAAATTCGCTGGTCATGAACCACACTAAACTGCAAATACCATTTAGATGAATCAGATTCAGCAAATGCAGCATTAAATATATTAAATGTTATCCTCTTTTATTTTCAACATTACCATATCAATGTAACCATTTTTGTTTGCCTGTAAACACTAATTAGTATCTATGGTACCACTAACTACCATCCTACTTGGCTCATTCTTCGTTAATCCCATATTCACTAAACACTAGGATGTCCATGATATAACAGAGGTGTCGCTATCAAGGTCATATATATATATATATATATATATATATATATATATATATATATATATATATATATATATATATATATATATATATATATATATATATATATGTACACCTTCTTGTTCTCGAAACTTAAGTGCTGTTGCCTATACATGTAAAGCAATCTTACATATATCAATAACATCTAAGTAGAATCGTGGCTCATGTGGTATTGACACAATTAGTCTATTCGTTATGGACCTTTTAAAGACTTCGCTGTTTACGAAAGACTTGATATGTGCTCTGCCTGGTTAACAATATTTATTTTGCAGTCGATAGGTAACGAAATGGGTTTAGATATCATGTATGTTTGAAAATTAAGCTAAATTAAATATATTAGTTCCCGATCCCACGTTGAACACTACCTGATATAGTCAATTCAATGTTTAACGGAGATGAACACGTGTTCGAAAGTAGGATACAATAAAACAGAATCGTTTTGGATAAATGATCCCTCGAATCACTAATCTGCATGTCAAAATTAATCTGAACATTTACACATACTCACAAAATGTATTCTCATCCTAATCTCTCTCTCCGTCTGTCTCTCTGTCTCTCACTATCTCTCTGTCTCACTCCCACACGCACATAAAGAGACATTATTCAAAACCATCATACTGATCACGATAACCATGACGATTTTCTCTTATTATTCTTCCTTTCCTTTTATTCCTTTCATTCATTTCTTCGTCATTATTCCCTCTATTCTTTTTGAGTTGCCCTCTACTTATCTTTTTGTTCTTTGTGTTGATACGTATTGTGTTTGAGTGAGCGGACATTGTCATAGAGAAATTTACTTTTTTCCTATAAATAACCAGCAGTTTAGTATCCACTATAGACATTTAACATTCACGACTGGCCCAAACTATCAACGATGTATGTCCTTTTGTGCAACAGACATACCATGAGGCCATGACCTGTTTGTTAATAAAGTTTGTATATTTTCGGTAATTATAAAGTCACTAGCGTAATAGTTATCTCTCAGACAATACAAACTCATCGGTTATCAATCTCAAGTAAAGCCTGTTCGCTTTCAGCTACACAAATAAAGACCTAAACATGTTTCCATAACAAAACATTTATTCAACAAGTCAGTAACAAAAGCGTTTATCGTAGGTCGTAAAATGTGGCAAAATCGCAGGCGGCAAAATTATCCGATGCCTGTGTTATGATAAGTTTGCCTTACCTGACGTTATTTCTAATCAGGAGAACAAACAGTTCATTTTCTGAAATATAGACCTCAGTTACTTTGTTAATTAATTGAATATATGAATTCAAAACGTGCATGTCATTGCTCAGAGAATATGCCAAATATAAATAAACTATAATAAGAATGGGTATTAATAGTTTATTTTTATTTAAGAAAACTGCTGTGTCATAATATGTGTTTTCCTGATATCTTTATTCTTGCTGTTCTTGTTTTTGGTTTGGATTGTATATTAGTTGTAGTAGTATCAGTAGTGTTATTAGTAGTATTAGCATTAGTTAAAGTAACATTTGTAGCAGATGCTTTTATAACAGAAATTCGCTTCTTTAATCGTTAGTTCAATGGATATTTTTTTCTCCTAAACGCAATGCCTGCAACCATTCTCTTTTAAACAGCTAAATACAATATTATATAGGGAATGATATATATATAAAGGAATCCCATTTTCTTTTACAAACTGGCTATCCTAGTTACATATAACGAACTCTGTTGCATATAAAGAAAGTAAGATATTAGATATAATATAAATAATATATCAGCATAGTGCGAATGCTCAAATCGATATTATTATTTATCCCCTTCTTTTACATCCAACTTCATTACTTTCTTGATTTTCATATTCGCGAAATTTCATTTTCAACCAAACAAATAACTCATAAAACTATGCAATGTTTAAACAAAGAGAAGGACAATTATACATACTAAAGAAAAATATTCTATATTATGGATTATTGGCTGTAATTTATTTAAAGACCTGTCAGTAAGATAGAAGAGAAAATTTTTCTTGTAGAGAGAGAAATCGTATATATTCTTATATATAATGTTTTTGAAGAGGGTAGAAACAGACATTAAATACTTACAGATAAAGCGGAATCTCCTAGTACGTGTATCCTCGAAACATTAAGCTACCCTCTCTTGAAAATAAAACTAACAACTACGAGCCGGTCTATGCACTAAAAATTTTAAACAAGTTTGCCTGATTCACAAACTTTACACACATACACATGTATGCGCTATCATATATGGATAGTGAGGAAAAGCAAATGACATATATGCAAACACTAAACGCGCAGCTTTATTAAAACTATTGAAATAATGTGATAGATGGAGCTGAAAAGTCCATAATTTGTTAAAACTGCAGCGCTCCTTAGCCGACCAGGTCTCTTATACAGCGGTATTATTTGTCATCAAAATGACTGATACAGGGATAGTTAGGAGAAGAAAATGATAGGCACACCAATACATCACATGCCTTACATACCCATAAAACTTTTGATATAATATGATGGAGATTTAAAGTCCTAATTCTTTAAAACTGCAGCGCTCATTTGCTGCAAATATCTTCCATACAGCGATTGTGATTGCCATCAGAAAGTCTGCTAAGAATCAACGCTTTTAAAAAAAGTAGCGCGTAAGAATGAAATTAAACATTTAGTTCTTAAATTGAACGGTCATTTTTTCCATTTAAAGATATCCAAAGATTATAAAACAAATTACAGTATAGTTAATGAAGTTATAAAGTCAGAAATCTTATGTCGATTGTAAAAGTATCGAATACTAAGAATGAGTTCCAAAACTTTTCCAAATGATGGTTAGCAATGTACTGATGTGTCAACATTACAGAGGAATCGCTATAATATAATACAAAAATATCATTAAATTAATTCACAATATTTCCGATACAGTTATAAATCAAAATGTATTTGAATGACATCTCTTATTCCGAGTATTCTGACATATTAATAGCACTTTAAATCTAACGAATTTTAAATAAATTAATTCCTCACATTATTACGAAATAACCTCCATGTATTGTGGCATCGCCTAGAGTGCCTAACATTACGTAGAAATTATATAGATTACCAATACGAGTTTTATAGTATCTCATATTCATAAGCTGAACCGAAAACATGTTCATGTGGGACATGCTAGCTAATTATGAAAAAGGTTAGTCTAGACTTTACAAAATCATCATCACCTCCATTCACATCACATGATGTTTACCTTGATTTATCCTTCGATACTATGGATGGATCTACGCATTATTTTAACCACTCATTATACAGTATCACCGCATTAATTTACAAAGCCATTATTAAATTAATATTAATTAAATGACCATCACGAAATATATCATGAATGATAATTCTCATAATTTAATATGCATATATATTTCATAAAGAAAGGACAATGATGTATGCAGAAAATCTTTCTTTTCGCATATTAATCAGACATAAATTATTTTCCTTTTGATGTACCTAATGATGAACGTGAGTGGGTATTGATCGCTAAAAACAACAATATTAACAAGAGCTGAACTAACATACATTTCAAAATGGTCCATTGCCAATATAAAAACCAAACAGTCCTCGTCAATCCTGGAATAATTGCATTGGTGCTTGTTCAATTTTCATTCTCATAAAGCAAACTGGATGATCAGTAATATTGTAGTCTTCCTTTATCAATAACCCACCACCCCTAAATCAACATACAACTATGAACATTTTAAATTGTTGATTTAAATATGGAGATGAAATAACTTATGGCATTTAATTTATCAAAAGTCTATGGACATTTATTAGACCAATGAAACTTGCTTTTTTTTTTACATTAACAAAATGGTCAGGGGTTCAACAGTTATGGAAAATATAGAGCAAAATATCCAGCTATACCCATACAAATTAATTTGATACATTTGTTCACAGCAATACAGGCATACAAAAGCAACTTCAGAATCAAATATGGCTCCAATTTACAATAACATGTGTACTATTATTCAAAACACAAAACAATGTGGAGGTGTATTTGGAATATGCACAGAAGGCAGCAAAATTGTATCTTAGGGAGTTACAAGGAAATGATTGGCAGTCATATTCCTACTAACATATGAAACAAATACATGTCCAAACCTTAGATGGTGCATATTAATATATTGCACATAATTTTGGATAAGAATGTATTTCTTAAAAGAATTAATATTATTCCAAACGAGCTCTTGCTATGTTGCATGTAGGGACAATATCTCGTATATTTGAAGATTTTTGTTTTGTTTAAATGGCATCCTAGAATAGATAAAAAGCGATCATTGTCACACACACATTGTATATATTACCTTTGGAAATAGAAAAAGCACACATAATGATGCTATATGTCCGTGTATGTGTGTGTGTGCGTTTTGTTGAAATGACAATATAATCGATATTCGTCTCTATATTCGGTTATATGCCACTGTTAATTCACTATACCTTGCATTTATTCCGTTCAAAGACATCCCATCATTTGGAACAAAATTCAGTATGACTGAAGTTGCTCTCTTTAGGTCAAAGCAACACAAGTAGGTTGCGTGGTGCTAATACACTTGGAATAAAGTATCATGCGCAAAGACGCATACGTGCAGCCGACTTAAGCTAATCCGATTCGAGGATTCGAACATGCATTCATGCATTGTAAATAATGTACGGTATTGTGTTGTTCATAAGTGTATTGATACCTTGGAGTTGTACCGTGTTGTATTGTATTGTATTGAATTGTATTGCATTCTATTAAATTGCATTACCTTGCTTTGCTTTGCATTGCATTGCACTGCATTGCATTGCATTGTATTGTACTGTACTGTATTGTATTGTATTGTATTGTATTGTATTGTATTGTATTGTATTGTATTGTATTGTATTGTATTGTATTGTAGTGTACTGCTTTGTAATGTATTGTATAATGTGATTGTACCTGACCGTTCCTTCTAAAACTACCCGCATATGAATAATCACAAAAAAGTTTGTATATTTGAGTTATGAATGATCCCCATCCGAATGCAAATATACATATGTTTGTAGTAGTAACTATAATTTAAATTATATTTATGTTTCTTTTCATTGTTTGTTTAATAAACCTTCTAATTCATATAAAGGTTAATTGGACTCCTCCAAGTTTTCATTGCATTAAATACTGATTATAAAATTTAAAATAAACATGTTACTATTACGATATTAATAAATGGCAAATGGTTTAGATAAATATACAGACAGACATATAGATATATAAATATATAGAAAGGAAGACAAACATATAGACATAAAGACATACAGACATATAGATATGTATATATAGATACATTGATAGATAGATAGATAGATAGATAGATAGATATATAGATAGATAGATAGATAGGTAGGTAGATATATAGATACATACATATATGGATACATAGATAGTTGGATAGATATATAACTCTGCCACGGTCAAAGTTAACTTGTTGAGTTTGTTCATCTAACCCTGGTTGTGTTATTTCAGTCCTTGCCATACACATATAATACGAGTTCAGTAGTTCACACAAACAATCTGATATCCACGTGTCCTAAAATATATAAGTCGAAAATTGGTATATAAGCCTGTAATCGACATTCAAGTCGAGACAGTTTAATGTGCCAAGATCGGACGGCTTTCAACAAAGGTATGGTTTGCTTCTATGTCTCCATGTATGTCTGATTATGTCGTAGCAGTGTTAATAGTAATAGTAGTAGCAGTGTGGGTAGTAAATTTGATAGTACATCTAAACTTTGCATTACCGTTTGACTCTTTGGCAAATATATCGCTAATTTAATGTTAAGGCTATTCTGTAGATTTTAAACACATAATGCATTTAATGTTTGTTTTATTTCGTTATTATTTAAATGTAATATTACTTCGAGGTAACATAAATAAAAAACAAATCGTATCAATATTTACAACTTGTCTCTTTTCGTTCCAGACAATGAAGACACCTGCATATACCATCGTTTTCGTATTATCTGTGATGGGTTATAACACTATCTCTGTTGATGCAAATTGTCAGACAAGGTAATCATGCATAGTTATTGGATGTGTGTCCGTTATTACCATCCTTTCCTGTCCTTGTATATATACATCAATTGATGCTTAGTTGTTTGCATATGCACCTCTTTACCCACTCATGAAGTTAGGTATATCCGTCAAATGAGTAACTTGCATATCAGTGGTTGTAATTTTATCAAATGCCAAATAAGCAATGTTTAAGACGACACAAGATCCTAAAGAAAAAAAAACGATGTTCCTGTTGATAATCTACGATCAAACGTCTTAGAAGAACATTCATATTGCGTTATGTTTGGTGACGCTTTCAGTGTATTAACTGTATTTGATATGTCAGGTTCATTTGACTATCATATTTGCTGCTTATTTTCAGGTTGAAATTATAAATCATTAAAGAGTTGTCTCCACGTTTTGCAACCAACGATTATCCCACAATATATCTTCTCATTGTGCACAGCTAGTCTAATGCAAGTGTGGTTACCTGCAGAGTATTTTAGATATTCCTTTCCTCGATGCACCACAGCATCATAAAATATAAAGCCAAAAGAGCCCATTTTGTTTGAAAAAAAGCAATAATTTACAAACAGCTAAAGGGAAAGATTACTGATCCAACTAATAACAATATGAAGAAAAAAACTTTGTTAATGAAGGTTTTCGTTTCTGAAGGAAGGTAAATGTATTCACTTGAAGG
Source organism: Sinohyriopsis cumingii (assembly GCA_028554795.2). Classification (NCBI taxonomy): domain Eukaryota; kingdom Metazoa; phylum Mollusca; class Bivalvia; order Unionida; family Unionidae; genus Sinohyriopsis; species Sinohyriopsis cumingii. Next base: position 75,742,532 of record CM068837.1, read on the forward strand.
CGACCAATTTCGGATTTCATCATATGTAGAAATGTTAGTTATTGGGCACGCAATTAAGCCTGCCGAAACAAAACTCTCAGTTATATTTTATCAGTCTTCTGCATAGATAAGATCTCTAAAAAGCCGTGAATTTACGAATTGTTGCTCGTACAAAGAGCTAAGCAAATGCGAATCATTCGATGTATATAATTGTTCACATGCAACATCATATAAAAACAAATTTAATCAGATATAAATTATTTTAATGACATATTGGGTGGGTAGATAAGTGACATGGGGGTACGCTTGGTGAGTATCGTCTTAGAAGGAACACAATTATTATATTCAACATATCATATTATGTGTTGAACTCATGACAATATATGCTTTTTTTCATTGCAGTGGATGTCCATGTGGCTCATTCTGCGTTGATGACAACAATCAGTGGTGCAACAGTAAGAGTACCGCTAATTGCGAATGCAAAAAAGGTCAGTGCCAATTTTCTGTAAACAAGTCTCTTCCCCCTTTCATTGTAAATAGTACCTTATTAATTATAATTTTCATCATCAACAACAATAAAACAGCAACTGAAGAATCTGTCAACTACCACGTTCATAGCAATTAGCGCAACATCGTCATTTTCAGTATTATCAACGCCGTCATTATAGTATTAATCCTTGATAAATTTATCATTTTGTCTGCTATAACTATTATTACTGCTGCTGCTGTTTCTGCCGTTTCTCATGATACCACTACTCCTACTGCTGCCCATGGAAACTCTACTCTTACTACATTTGCTACAACTGTTCCACGTTCAAACACACTTGCTAATACTGCTGAATCTACTTCCATCACGGGGCCCCGAACGGCCGAGTGGTCTAAAGCGCTCTCCGTTACGGATCACTGCCATCTCACCTCTGTCTGCGTAGGTTCGAGTCTTGGATTCGGCCAATGTGGATATGTGAGAAAGCTTGCCAGTAGCTTCTCGAGGGTCGGTGGTTCTTTCCGGGGTTTTCCCGGGTTCTTCCTCCACCATTAATACTGTCCGCCAAGTATAGCCTATCGTGTGCTGTAAAATGGCGTTAAACCCTACAACAACAAAAACAACATTAACAACTTCCATCACTCATGTAACTATTGCTACTATTACTTCGAATCATAAGTAAGAATGTCATTCGTTATGTGGTGTAAACGGTCCGTAATTAGCGTTTAAAAGCAAATAAGGTAATTTGTTTATATTGACTAAAAAAAAGTTTAGAACTTTTCACTAATTTGTATTGAAGTGGGACGCATCGTTTGTGACCTTTGTATATGGTAATGATGTTAGCCTATCCTCAATCGACGAAATTTATGTTTCAAAGAATGTTGATTGAAGCATCATGTTTGATCTTTATTTCAGATTATCATGTTACAAGTTAAGACATTATCAAGCAATTTGTCGAAACTACAGATCACAGTAAAAAAGTATAAAACAGGCTTGTTTTTAAAAAAAATATGATTAAAGGACAAACTGAATTCTGATATCATCGGGTAGATGTCAGCATTCTACAGAAATGGTATCTATTATTAAAGTTCTTGATCTTAAAAACAGACAAACGCAAGGCAATTATATTTCCAAAAGAAACAATCAAATTATGAAAGCGCAGTTTCAAATTGACCGAACTAATTGATATCATCTTTATTTGTAGCAAAAGAATCATGTTTTATTAGGGTAACTAATCACTTATATGCAAATGCAATTATTGCACAACAGGAAGGTAATGGCGTTGGACAAAAAGCATTTTAATTTTGTAGTGCTGGCATACTTGGTTTAACATCAGTATCATTTGAACAACATGTGTAATTACAGTATTCCCATTTGACAGTTTTTTAAAGAAATATACCGGATTTCAAAAGTTGTTTATCTTTGGGAAATATTTCTTACCAAAGACATATTCATTGCACATTTACATAAACTTTACAAACTGATATAGCCTTCATGATTTCGTTCATGAAACTGGAATAACTTGATGTCTCGTTATTTTAGAAGTCACATATACAACACAATGGACGAACCTTAGATTGGACACACATGAGGATACAAAACATTCTTACTAATATTAATACTACAGTAATACTACTACTACTACTACTACTACTAATAATAATAATAATAATAATAATACTATTCTAGGATGTATGTCGTTTGAGCGCTTCATGTCCCCTGGATCAGGAGAGACTATACATTGCAATCGATGCAATTGTTGGGCAGGGTCTGAGACTTCGACGCTATCGGTTAGTAAACGTGTTTGTTTATCCTTAAAAAAGCATAACATTAACATTCACTGCAAACTGCGCTCACATGATGTAAACATTACTTACTGCATTGTGTTATATCACTTGGGAGTGTGCCCTGACTAAGCAAGGTCTGTATGCTTCGCACGGTCATTGGAAACTGACGCTACAATAGTCCAAAATGCCTAAACACCCATATGCGTCTACACCCTTACCTCCTTTAATGAATATGTAAAGAAATATAAGTTCAGAAGGAACAAAAATGAAATATGCGCTTCGATTCACTTTACTGATAGCATTTCATCTCCAAATGCCTCAGTGCCTGTGATATGTATATGACAGTCTGTTATACCAAAAAAATACTCACTGCCTTCCTTGTTGATAACTTGAATATCCATGAATGTGTTTACTAGATGTATTTCATTTACATTCAGTTTGTTTCGTCATCCGTCTCGTTATCACTAGTTTATTTTTAATGCAGTGTATGTATGTATGTATGTATGTATGTATGTATGTATGTATGTATGTATGTATGTACGTATGTATGTATGAATGTATGTATGTACGTTTGCATGTATCCTATAAATATTTCCTCTGAAGAAGGACAAATATAGCAAATATATTGTATTTAAATTTGAGCTGATCTTATTGAGGAAAGATTGTAGGTGTTTGCAAGTAGATAGTAGATGTACTGATCATATTGATTACACAATAGTCAGGTAACGTGTATATTGTATCTCATCTCAAAACAAGATATTACCAGTAAGCATTGTTTTCATTTTCCAGTGCACTAGACGGGCTTCGTGCGACATCGATAATTTGATAGAAGGAGAAGACTACCCATCAAAAGATGAATATAATAAATGTGTTCCCCAAGAGAGATGTATATTCCAAATTTTAGCTTTAAAATTACGTCATTTATAGATTTTACTTACTATGTCAAAAGCACAAATCACATCGGTATACCCATAATCCAATCTGAATTGGAATTAGGTCATCAGTTCCAGAAACACTACACTTATAACCATTAAACTAAAAGCGTCTTTTACGATCCTAAGCAGGTGATATATGTACATAGATTTGCGGGGCATTATAGTAAATAATTAATTATATTTGACACATTTGTATATTTGGCGAAATAAATGCACCACAAATACAACAAATAACTAATTAAAGACAAAATACATATGATAGCATATTTTTGTTTCCGAAGGTGCAACAAAGGAGGTCAGAGTTCATTCTGATTCAAGCCCGAGAACATTATCTCAAATATAATTATGTATGATTGTTCTGTGTTTGTGAACGAGTGAACGAATGTTCATTGTTGTTTAAGAACAATGATTAAAGAAGCCGACTGTTAACGACTATATATATATATATATGATAACAGAATGCTATTGTAATAGTATTATTATAATTAGTATTATTAGTAGTATTAGTATTAGTATTAATATTAACAATAATTACAACAATAATTACAACAACAACAATAATAATAATAATAATAATAATAATAATAATAATAATACATGAAATTAGCATGCATGTCATTGAAGGCATTTTCTTTCATTAGTATTAAATTTAAAGATATAAAACATTAGTAGCATTGATTTTATCATCTGTGTTCAATGAAAGATTTGTTAATTTTCTTTGTGAAGAATTTTCATTATATTTACTCCATTTCATTCAGAAAGGATAAAGAACATCGCACCTACGACCTAATGCTAATGAATGGGAACCTCAGAAGACTCAGATGAACAACTGTCCCGTCAACAAAATAACATGGGATTTAGTCAGCTAAATGGACAATCCGTATTTTAATAAAGGTCGTGTCAGTTATAATTTCATTGTTTCTTTCATTACTCTGGGTTTTATTTGTTCTCTTCTTATTTTCTGTCTCCAAACCCTTTCTATGATACTGAATATTTTTTTTATATCTTTAACTTTACAGAATAACAACCCTCGAATACGAGTAAACGGTGGAAATGTTCGGTTCACTTGGAAATTAATCCACTTTGTCGTCTACGATTATTACTTTCAGATGTGTTTGTATTCTTTAAAAAGAAACTCAAAGCATCTTGAGATTGAACATCTCAATGTTAATAACTATAATACTGTTTTACAGATCTAAATGACATGTTTTCAGTGATATATTTACGGTAGACTTCCAATGATCTGCAAGGACAATTACAGCGTCCTTTGCTTTTTCGGCTGCACCAATTTGATATGCTGATTGATTAATATCCAGAATGAAGCTGAATGTAAAGTTACTAATAAGATCAAAGGAACGTAACAAGGTTAGCGGGTTTACTCATTGCATCTATAAAGCGTTTAAAAGTGCATCCGCATTACACCTCTTTTTTTCTGGCATCTTTATTTGGAGCCAAAACATTATCGATTACGCAATATGTAGAATACATTTGGATATTAATACTAATGTAATAACTAAAGAAGAAGCAAAGGGAAAATAGAAATTCCTGGAACATTTAATCCAAAGCTAATAAATAACTAATCCAGCTAAATTGTAGGGTATAATCATTAAATTGTTGCTGGATGCATTAGCATCTTAGGACCACTAGTATATATATATATATATATATATATATATATATATATATATATATATATATATATATATATATATATATATATGGAGAACACTACTTTCTATAGATCATGCACAATATTCAACTCAACATTGTTCTATACATTTTAAGATATGTCCAAAACACTTTGTTCCTCCAATAAATATGTATTCATCATTTACAGGTATATATAGTACGTGATTGTTCTGAATAGAAATTCCGGTAGAGATTGGCTTTATATAAAAATAAAATTAATACAATGTAGTCTTTACAGAGTTATCCTACTTAACTAAAGTTAATGTATTGTATTATAACGGTACATACAATTTTACTTGCATCGATATATTTCACACCTGAACAACAATACCTAGTATCGTCGCTGCACAGGCATAAACCTATAAATCGTAAAATATAATTATACTTTGCACAGTCAACACAGTATGATTCCTCTGGGTTTGGAGTGTTCGCCATTATCATTCCACAAGAAATAAGCTGTGACTGTTTACGCAGAGAAAGATTACTGGGCAATTTTCGGTGCGTTTTGAGACTATTTGAAGGCAAACATGCTCTATACGATGCTAAGACCGACCAATGCGAAACTTTTAGAGTTTACAGTGGAAGTAAAACATGATTTCAGACCCATAAATGTGTAATATATCTGTGAAAGAAAAGTTGGCTCAGAATCGAGTTCCAGATCGAGATCGTTTATATATGAATCTACGTATATGGCAAAAGAAGACTGCAATTTATATCATAAATATCAACAATACAAGTTTTGTAAATTAACTCATTCATCAAGATATGATTTAAAGACGGTTGAGATGACCAAACAGCGATGCAATATTGATTTTTTTTAGTATGAATTTTGAAGGTTAAACAGTTTTCGTACATTTTTATCAGTACACTTATATACTATTTGCCAGGAGAACAATTACTAATCATAACTTGTTGTTAGCCTATCTCGAAAACAAGACAATAACATTAAGTAATCTATTGTATAGACAATGTAGTACTGTCCTTATGATTGATATAAGTTTGTTACTACCACAATTTGTAAAAGAACTGAATGAGTTTATTAGTTAATGATATTGATTTTACATGCAGTCAAGTATATAGACAGGATATAGTGATAATCTGCATGATGTCATGACTAGACACACAATATACAGCGATCTTATATGTGCATATTCGCTTAGATACAGACACATACAACGCTATTCTTTATACAATCATTATCAACAGTGATATAATGAATGATGTCATGTTCACTCAGAAAAAATAGTGGTACAAAAGAACAATCTTCTTATAGCAAACATGTTTTCTGATCTTATATTTACATTCATCTTTTTAAATACAATACACATTGGTATTCTACTTGTATTCTTCGACAACAAACAAAACACGCCGATCTTCAATATGAATAAAGTTTTATTCATAATCTAAGTGGTGATATTCTATGCACATTCATGTGCAGACACGCGCATGATACGGATATATTATATACAAATGCTTATTTCAAACATATTGTATAATAATATGAACGATACCATAACGTTTTGTGTCCGAAATAACTCTCCCAAGGAATTCATATGAAGTTACCGACATGTCAGTAAAATTATTCCCAGACATTGCAATGACGGAGGCTTTAATGTTACTTGGACTCCACATGGCTGATATAAGAACACGAAAACAAGAACAAAGACTACTAATCACACATACTGACTATATCTGCATTCGTATTTACACATGCACAATATGCAGTGAAATGAATGATACAATGACATATTGTGTTGATGATATAGACGCAAAGGATATAACATCCGTACAGCCAGAAATGGACAAAAACAAAATTTTAGCAAATTCCTCAGTGTCCGTCAAATGTCAGTAAAAGCAATGTAGCTTGAAACAGTGACGAAGCTTTCATACAATATAAGTCTAAAAGATTCATGAGTACATTTTGTTCATGTGTAAATTATATTCGTCTCTACATAAAACACATGATCAAATGAATCAGCAGGAATAATATACACATTGACAAACAATATGCATAGTGTAATAACGAAACAAGCGAACGGATAGTCAGAAGTCGCTGATAGATATTGACTGAACTTTCCAATCAGAATTTTTTCTTTGTTTGTTCTGATGTTCATACAGATGCAGTGAATGTCATGTTGTTAAGACCAGACGTCAAGCATAACAAATATATACAGTTAGATATACATTTTTTTGTAAACTGAACATACGTTTTTGAGTAAAGAACGCATATTTCAATTGATAAAGGCCCTTACTTTGTTACGTCTCACCATTGCAGCTCAACTAGAAAACTTGAGATACAATATTGTCAATCATGTTATGTTTGAACCAGCGAAGATGTGATGAAAAGTAACAATTATTGCTGCTAAAGTATTGCAATAAATTGGTTTCTACGCAAATATAACTTGTGTAGTTCTTCATCCATTAATGTAAACCCCTGTATCAACCTTACCGAAGCGGTTTTATCACGTCGCACACGATACATGTGTCGAGAACAAGAAGACATTTGTCACAAATAATTACAAAACAAATGTGAGATTATAAATAAAAGACAACTTAATGATATGTGGCAAATCAGGCACAACAAAACTTCGTTGCTTAGATTAAATTTATTTTGGGAGATAATTCGTTCAAGTAAAGGAGATTATCTTTTGAAAGAATTTATTTTCCTCATGAAAATACATTTTTTTTAATAACAATGATAACAGGCTTTTTTACCGTCTTCTCGAGACATGGTTTCATCTGTCTTTCAGGTTTCAGTTTTCTGACGTTCTCGACATTCCCAGGCCCAATGTTTTTAGTTTAATATAAATACCATGTAGCTTGAGATTTGACTAGAGACGAGAATCCTGGAGTATTGATCTAGTTATCCTTGCAGTTTCTACTTACTTTGTCATACTCTGCCGAGAAGACTGACATTTTATGAATATTCATCCTCCTGGGTTAACAGTTCGGGCACACAGACGGCGTCTTGATTAGTATTTATGTGCGCGAATGTCTACACTCTTTTGTCATGATAGTATGTTCGAAAATGTGCATCTGTGTGTACACTTTAGTTTTCTTTTATTGGTAAGAACATATGCTGAAAAATCAATGTATTTGCCGCATTAACAATCCTTTATACCGATAGTATCACTTGTGGAAAAGCATATAATTAATTATATTAATAATCCCATTATTTAAACAGATTTAGTGTCCCTATTTTATGTTCTCTTAAAAACCATTGGGCCAGTCTATTTTCTAACTCTTAGAATATTCTGTCATTGCATTATACTTAGATTCAACAAAGCTGTATTTCAGCAAGTCTGCCTGTCAGGAGTTTTAACATTACCAGTACCATGTTATTTCTTTGTCTTATGGAACTTTTTTAAAAGTGTTCAGCTTATATCCTGATGCCTAAGTAGCATTTGGCCGCTAGACCATCATACGTTACCCTTTATTCCCAGTATCAAATTTGCTGCTCAAGAAGGACATTATACTGAATATAAAATTCAAGAGCTTCAAATTCAGTAAATGCAGCTTCAGATATATTATATATAGTATCCTCTGTCTACATTTCTTCATTAATGAAGCTATTTAAGTTTCCTGTAAACTTAAATTAATATTTAACGTGTCAGTAACATCTGTCAACCTGTTTGACTCAGTGTTGCTATCATTGTCCTGTCTACCTAACGGTATCCTTCTTTTACATCAGTACCTTCTAACTACTATTGTGGCTGATGTGGCATTAAACCAATCATTATCCTTTCTTTCGATCACTAAAAGACCTCGCTGATATAATATGTGCTTTGTGCGGTTTACAATATTCATTTTGCAGCCAGACTTTAAAAAAATGTATTTTAATATCAACTATATCTGACATTTCAGGTAAATATATTCCATTAGTTCAATCTGCTGCATTAGATACTATCTACTACAGTCAATTCAAACTTTGAACGTGATGAACTCGCGTTTGAAAGTAGGTTAGCGCAAAACAGAATCGAGTTATATAACTGATCACTCGAATCACTATATTCATTCTAAAATTCCCCACAAGTACAGCACATGCAGTCTCTGTCTTTCTGTCTGTCTCTCTATGTATCAGTCTATCTATCTATCTATCTATCTATCTATCTATCTATCTATCTATCTATCTATCTATCTATCTATCTATCTATCTGTCTGTCTATCTATCTGTCTGTATATCCATCCATCCATCTATCTATCGATCTATCTATCTATCTATATATCTATCTATCTATCTGTCTGTCTATCTATTTATCTATATATCTATCTATCTATATATCTATCTATATATTATCTATCTATCTATCTATCTTTAAATCGATCTCTCCCACAAACACATGCAGAGCCTGTCTCTCTCGCACACCAACAAGCACATAATGAATTGAATCACCCTCTCTAATCATCAAGCACATAATGAGTCTCTCTCTTACTCTGTCTTACATACAATCTCTCTCTCTCTCTCTTTCTCTCTATCTCTCTCTCTATCTCTCTCTCACTCTTTCTCTCTTTCTCTCTCGCTCTCTCTCCCTAGCACAAAAAGAGACATTGTTCCAAACCATTACAACTATCACGATAGCCATGACAGTTTTCCTTTATAATTCTACTTTTCTTTTTTTTCTACCTTTCTCTTACTTCGTCTGCATTTCTTCGTCTCTTTCTAATAAAATCATTATTCCCCCTCTCCTCTAGATTGTTCGTCTTCTTGTTCATTTTCTTCTTGTGTCTTGGCTTTGAGTGAGCGTACATTTTGATTACAAATGTGCTTGTCCATAATATTCATTTAAAATTTACTACTGGCTCAAAGTTCAAAACAATATTGTATTCCATTTGAATAACGGATGTAAGACAAAGCATACGGCCAGAAAAATTATTTTTTTTAAAATAAAAATGATATATTTCTCTGTAATTATTAACTAACAAAAGTACATTTTTACAATCGGGCCAATATAAACTCTTCTGTTATCAATCTCAAGTAGAATCCCGTTCGATTCCAGTTAAACAAATTAGGAGTTATGATACCAAAAGAAAACGTTTCCTTAGCATAAAATTTTATGTTTATCTGATAACATAACATTTGACAAAATCGCAGTACAAATATTCGGACGCCTGTTCAATTCTGCTCTTGAATTACGTGACATTATTTCTAAGAAGGATACAAGTTCATTTTGTAACATATAGAAATCATTTGATATGACACTGGTTCAGTATATGGCTTCGAAACTTATTTGTATGTGGTCAGAGACGGTACAATAATACGAATAACCTATAAAGAGAAGATGTGTTAAAATTTTACGTTTAGGTATTGTTAATTAATCTGATAGGTGTTTTCTGGATGTTGTTGTTTTCGTTCTGCATTGCAATTTATAAATAACTGAAGGTGAAAACTATAGCGTAACAACTAAGCTCCCTAATAATGACCACGTTGCCCAAAGCAATAACTTCTAAGCTACAGTTGCGTTAGTCATCTGTAACTTTGAGCGCTTTAGACCATTGAGACACCTGGGTGACCCACCAGTGGGTGATCTGACCTACCACATGTAATGTGTGAACTCTCACTTTGACGGGTGAAATTCATCCAAATCGAAAACTTCGAGCATTTAAAAGAAATGTTGCAATAATTGTTATCTTTACTTGTTCATTTTCCCATCTGATTTATCGTTTTCTCCCAAACTGTGAACTTGTAAACCTGCTTTTAATAAGTCGAACTATTGCTGATAGTTGACGTAAACTAATCTTTCAAATAGAAAACCTCGATATAACTTCTTGGGCGTCTCGACATTGTTCCTATCAAACATTAAGCTATTGACCTTCACACGACCTTGCGATTTATGACGGCTATTTGCTAAGTCATTTAGTTATTTTATGAAGGAGTGCGATCTACCTAACAAAATATTAAATAATAATATTTTAATTTTTGAACATGCAGCAACATGTGTACACTAGAAATTGTTTAAGTCATAATTTTTATTTTCACAATATTGTATCTGCAATTGTCATATAATATCTCATTAGCGTTTTAAATATAAATAGAGAGAGATAATAGCGAAGTTTTTTTTTGTAGATGCCGCTCGCGACTATAAAACATTTCCACTTCTTGAATGAAATGAAATATGTCATTGTACATAGAAAAAATAAGATTCTATCTATATTGCATACATCAAACAAAATCTTTCTATTTGCATTAATGTTTTTCCATTCTGTTTCATTGGTTAATGTATTACGTCGATGTACACAACGTTAGAAATTTTACATTCTTTTGCAAGAACATAATTTTCTAAATTTGGATTGTATATGTATTATCCTTCAAATTATCTATGTTCAGAATGTAGCGAGTTATTTTCATGCGAACATGAAGAGAAAGAGGTGGGACCATTCCATTTCCCAGGAACAACTAACAGGCTGCGGTGCAGTCAGAAAAATGTGGCACATGCACAATTGTGCGCACGCCACTATACTTAACTCAACAACAACAACAGGTTATATTTTTGTTAACACATTTCTTTCTGAGAGACTATATCAACGTGATAGAACAATCTAGCAGCATTCAGAGCGTCATATAATAAAGCAACATAGTTTAATGGTTGTGAGTTTATAAGTAATGATTTTGGATGTTATTTTATTGTACCGCTTCATTATCCCGTGTCATTTTTTCTGTTTGGAAGCTTCCAGCCGATTTGGTAACAAACACTGCACCTTAATTTCGATTGTCACTTATTTTCATTGATGCTTTTTGAAATCAAAATATATTCTGAACAACGTGTTTCGTTTTTCGTCGGGTCTGCCAGGTATGATACTGTACAAGTAAAAAAAAAACGTTCAAAAAGAAGGCATTAGCCTAATTTCAAGTGAAAAGCTAATTATACAAGCAGCAGTTCTGTTTTTTATGTTAAAGCACAGCAGAGCACTACTTTGATTACATACCTGTACTACATGATCACCAGTGTAGATACATTTTAAGACTAGTTCATTTTGATGAGTAGACAGAGAAGAGGGGTGCCAGAGAGTGAAAGAAAAGAAGTAGAAAACATGAAATAGGTGTAAATATGGAAATAAAGGATTGACGAAAATGGATCAGGGATATTATATTTCCTAATGGAAACCTAAAGTAGTTATAAAATGTTATATTACCACCTTGGCGATGAAAGTTTTATCACAAATGTGGGGACGTATTTTGCTATCTCTGTTATATTTTATTATATTATGAAACATATAAAAAAACAATTTAGGTTATACACCTTCCCTCTCCCGGCAGATCGATCAATTTATATTCAGTTGAAGCTCGGAACACTACAGTCAAACAATAAATAGTACGTATGTATTTAAATTGGATAACTGGTTCTTGAGATATGTAAATCCTGGCTTTTACTACAATCGAAATCCAATTCCTTCATTTTCTGTCTATTTTCATGACTTGCATCATGTTTATGTACGTTGTGACCGGTTGAGTTATTGCCGGTACTGATGTGTATTTAATCTGTAAATATTAGTGCTGAAAAATTAATATGTTTATCAAAACGAATGAATTTTGTTTTTCAGACACAATGTTAATGCAACTTTGTAAACAAGACTGAAGAGACATGACAAAAAAATCTGAATGATGGTCAGTGAATTAAGTGATCTTCAGAGATAAATGATCTCAATAATTTAAGGGAATGAGATATAATAATAAATTAGTCCGTTAAATTGTTCCTCTTTCAAGAAAATTAATTTTGCTAATTCAGTGGATTGCTTCATCAAATTTGATATTTCACTGCATTTGATATATATCCATAACACTATGATCAAATATTTTTTGTATCCGACATAATCATATTTGCCCAGTCCAGTGATGGGCATGGTAACATGTCCCAAAGGGAAAAAGTGGCTCAAATGCCGCAACGAACCTTTAAAGGCACAAACGATGTTCCCGTTGATAATTTACGACCCAAATTCTTGGAGGATTATTTCATATTTTATTTTTGTTTGCGACCTTTTCGGTTTGTTAGCTGTAGTGGATATAACAGTTTCATTTAATTATTATATTTGCTGCTTAATACGCAGTTGACAGTATAAATCGTTAGAAAGTTTTCTACACTGATTTGTAAGCAACGATTATCCCACAATTTATCTTAGCATTATTCACAGCGAGACTAATGCACGTGTGGTTACCGGCAGAGTGATTTTTATATTCGTTTCCGCGATGCACAAAAGCATCAAAGAAAATAAACCCAAGAAAAGCTTATTTCGTTTAAAACCAAGATATAGTTTGAAAACTGCCAAAGCATAATTTGTAACAAACCAAACATTAAGGATAGGAAAGCAAATATTTAGTTAATGAAGACCTTATTCCATGAAAGGAAAGGTAAATATATCAACTTGATGTCTGCTATTTGTGCACTTCTGGACAGATAAAAATGAAAGCAAATGGACACGCCTTCAAACGTGCTGAACCAAACCTCTCAGTTATATTTTATCAGTCCTCTTATAGCGTTTATGTTATTGATTTGGAAATAATCAATACTAAATGACTGATGGAAACTCTTTGCACTATCTTCCAACATGTTATTTTCTATATGTAATTAGGTCAAAAGGCAACACGTATAGCGGTCTACATGAATATATTCTCAATAAAGTCTGTGATCTTGAAATGACAAACGAATGGCAAACTAGATTTCCCAAATGATAAAAATATCTAAGAAAACGGTTTCTGATTGGCCGAGCTCAGTGAAGGCATCTTTCCTTGCAGCAAACAGAGCAACGTTTAAAGTAGGTTTCTCAACACTTTTAAATAAAGGCAATTACGGCTCTATACAATGATGATGACATTTGACAAGAGTATTTTTATTTTTAATTTTTATGTCATGGATACAAGTTGTCATATCAGTATCATTTGAACAACGTAGTTAATGACTGTGTCTAGATTGTCTGTGTTTGAAAGACAAGTACCGGATTTCAGAAGGAGATGTTGCAACTCGACATATATTTTACAAGTTGTGATGGACATTATGCCAGGATTTCCTTCAGGAAAATGGAATAACTTGGTATTTTAGAAGTCACTTATAACATGATGGACGCACCTCCGATTCGATGCATTTGACGAAGCAAAATATGTTTAATGCAACTGCTACTGCAAATAATAATGCTGCTACTGTAACAATACTTTTATTAATAATAATAATGATAATCATAATACTTGGCATAGGGTATGATATGAGCATTTGCTACCCCTGATACAAGAGAGCTTGAACATTGTAACATCTGTGATTGAAGCACATAACCTGGGATTCCAAGGGTTAGTAAACGTTTTGTTGTGTTTTTGTTTTTCTTTTAAAAAAGCATAGGATTTACAGTTCACTGCAAACAACTGAGCTAGTAAGTTATGATGAAAACATTGGGTATCCAAATATGACGTATCACTTAGCATCGTGTCCTAGCTCAGCCAGTGAGTTATGCAAGGTTATATGTAACTCATTTACATTGAAAATTACCTGCCAACACATTTATACATTCAGCCCTGTTTTAATGGACCATTCAATATATATAAATAAATATTCACAGTGGCCGAAAATGAAATAATCTCTTCGATTCAACTTAAGTACAAATGTAATCTCCAAACGCCTCACTAGCAATATACATTTTATAAAAACATAAAATCTCGGACTTTTTGTCAGCTTCCATATATCGGCATCTGCTCTCTCAATATCTGTTCTCCTTTATCTGCTCGCTATTATTCGTTTAGTTTTTTCATGACCATCGGTCTCGTTCTAGCTCGTGTAGTCTGAATGACACATTATGTATGTATGCATGCATGCATATATGTATGTATGTATGTATGTATGTATGTATGTATGTATGTATGTATGTATGTATGTATGTATGTATGCATGCATGTATGTATGTATGTATGTTCAGATTATCTCCTCTGAAGAAGGTATACAAAGGCAAATATACTTTCTCTAGTAAATTTACTTACTCTCACTGTAGGAACAACGAGTGCTTCTGTTAAACGGTAGAAAATATATACATAAAATGATTTCGCAGTATGTAGGCAAAGTATATATTTTATCTCATTTCAAATCAGGATATTTCCAGTTAACGTTTTTTTTATTATTTCATTTTACAGTGCAATATAAGCATGTCGTGCAGCACTGAGCATTTGATAGAAGAAGAGAACAACCCTATATCTAGTGTATTGGATAAATGTGAAGACAAATACAAATGTATATCCCTGACTGTTGTTATTTTGTACCATGAAAATAATGTCCTTTAGTTGTTGTACGTACTAGGTTTGAAGCAGAAGCACATCGGTAAATCTATACTTCAGCACGAATTGTTTTTGGCACGTTGTACGGACGACCCATATTTCATTAAATTTCGCAGCAGTTACAGTTTGTTAATTCGTTGGTTTTGTTTTGTTGAGATTATTTCTTTCATTTTGGGATTTTCTATTAGTATTTCCTCTCTCCAAACCTTTTGATGACAATGAATGGTTTATTAATATATGATATATTTTAGAAAATAACCCTAGTACACGAGTTAGCATTGTTCTCGAGAGGAGAAAACGTTTGGTTTAATTGGTAATTACTCCATGGTGTCATATTTTAATTTTTAGATTCAAAACTGTTTGTTTTTGTTGGAGAAAAAAAAATCAAATATTATTCAGAATGAACATATTCGTTTATTAGCTAGAATATAGATCTACAAAACTAAAATACATAAGGTTTTAAAATGAAATATTTACTGTAGAGGTTCGTTGATCTGCAAGGACAATTACTGAGTCAGTTATTTATTCGAGTGGGCTTATCTGAAATTCTGATTGGTTAATACCCAGAATGGAGCTGAATATAAAACTACTAATAAGATCGAACGAACGTTACATGATTAGTGGGTTTACTCATTGCCTCTATAAGGCGCTTAAAGGCACGTTTGCTTGCACCTATGTTCCCGCCGGGATGTATACGATCACGCAATCTTCAGTATAAATTTAGACAAAAATGTTAATGGAATAAATAAACAAGAATAAAAAAAGGAAAATGAATTTCCAGGAACATATAAAAGCAATCGAACGACGAGAGAAATAAAGTGGAAAAATTAATAAAAGATTTCATATTTTCACCGATGATAGATTGGTGACTTTAGTAGTTATTACTAACTTGTATGTAGTATCATTAATACATCTTTTACATGAAACCATCTAAAACAAAATTTATAGATATATAAATGTAATTGTTTTACAGAAACGTTTCAATGATATCGCAGTTATGGACCTGATTTCCCATATAGGTGTTTATCAGCATACTGTCCTGTTTAATAATGCCAAATGCGGTATGATATACAGCTTCGTAATTGAAAAGAAGCTTTTTAGTTGGGAACACATGTTTAAATTGATAAAAGAAAGATGCATATATTTTACGTGGAGAATCTAACCGAATAAATGTCTGATAGGTAATTACAAATAAAAGTGGCATTATAAATAAATTAAACCTTAATGATCTGCTTGCAGATTAAACGTACACAACTCCAAACCCATGTTAATCAGGCAAAATAAAAGGCTTGCACGGATTAAGTTTCGTTTGGGTGTTTAATAAATTATCATTAAACGAAAGGAAATTAAAATGGCCCGATTATGTTTTCATCATGATCAAAATTGTTTTGGAATGGCAATGATAAATGAAATATTTAACTTCTTTTCGAGAACTGGCTTCACCTGACTTTCAAGGTTCAATTCTCTGATGTTCTTGACATTTTCTAGCTAATGATTTTGTTTTCGTATCGTATAAATACCAAGCACTTTCATTTTTGCCTAGAGAAGAGTTGCATGTTGAACACATTTTACTATATTTTCAGTTTCTAATTACTTTTTCATACCTGCAAATAAGTGTGGTACTCAGTGAATATTCATCCACAGAGATGTGAATGCACAATTGACTGAAAACAATAAAATTCCAACTTCTAGAAAGAAGTAGAATTTTGTACTTCACATTTTCTACTACATATGAGACAAATAAATGTCCAAACCTTAGATGATTGGAGATTAAAATAGTGCACATAAATTTGATACGAACGTATTTTTCAAAAGAATTCGCATGATTCCAAACAAGCTCTATTTTTACGTTGCAGAGGCAAATGATTTATAATGAACTATATATATATATAATATGTGTATATATATATATATATATATATATATATATATATATATATATATATATATATATATATATATATATATATATATATATATATATATATATATATATATATATATTTGTGTGTGTGTATGTGTGTATGTGAGTGTGTGTGTGTTTGTGGTGTGTGTTGTGTTGAAATGAGAGGCAGACTAGTCCTAACACTAGCACCTTAATGCTGGGCTCCAAGAGAGGCAGCTGTTATTACAATTTATATAAATCTTTTGTATGACTCGACCGGGGTTCGAACACACGACATCCCGCATCCGAGGCTGATGCTCTTACCACTAGTCCACCGGAGCGGTTTGTATAGTATGTTATTGTATTGTATTGTATTGCACTACACTGTATGTCGAGGAACAAATTTACAGCAAATTGTGCTAGGAAAGTAGCTTTTAATTATATTTTTGAAATGTGTCACTGCAGTATGAACAGTATTTAAGGTATAGAATTCCTTGTATTCATTAAATAAGTTATAAAACATAACTAAAATCATTGACCAAATTCATTTTTTATTTTATTTTGAAAACGTCAAGTGTGTGGAAAAAATAATATTGATTGCTCTAGCAAAAACACTTATTTGGTGATCGGTGTGATCTTTTAAGAATCTCTAGATGTAATTGTGCTCTAACTCTATTAAAAGTAGAGTTTCAAAAAATAGAACCAGTTAAAAGACAAACGTTTAAGGCCATTCACTGACGAATTGGCATTTAATTATTTATGAGGATTCTTGGGCCCATGGGCTGGGCTTATAACATGCTGAAAAGATAACTATATTGCATCTGCAAAGGTGAAAATGTTATTGTAAATTGCTTTAATTAATTGTTAAAGACGAACTTCTATTGGCAGTTTATTATCCAGTCATCATCATTACTAGGTAAATATACTGACCCCTTTTGATTTTCGAAACACCACATTTTTAATAATTTTCAGTTGAAAATAAACCGTTGTTCAGATATTAAATATTTCTCTCATTGCTTTTGAATAAAAATATCCAGTTGGAATGTAAACTAAAGACGGATTCACACCTACTAAAAATGGATGAAAGAACTGATGATTGTTAGTCTTTAGATATCCTTTGCTTACCACAGTTATGAAGTTGAATAACTAAAAAAGATGTTGTTAGCGTGCAGCGAAAAGAAAAAACAGGATACGGATATAGTTTTGGTCTGATTATTTAAGTTTTGTATCGAAATGGCAAAATTTTCGAAACACCACATTTTTAATAATTTTCAGTTGAAAATAAACCGTTGTTCAGATATTAAATATTTCTCTCATTGCTTTTGAATAAAAATATCCAGTTGGAATGTAAACTAAAGACGGATTCACACCTACTAAAAATGGATGAAAGAACTGATGATTGTTAGTCTTTAGATATCCTTTGCTTACCACAGTTATGAAGTTGAATAACTAAAAAAGATGTTGTTAGCGTGCAGCGAAAAGAAAAAACAGGATACGGATATAGTTTTGGTCTGATTATTTAAGTTTTGTATCGAAATGGCAAAATTATCGATACATTGATACTTCCACGACTCATGTCCCTAATAAAGACATACTACTGCAAAGATTATCTTGGGTTATATGTCTCGTCCTGTTTCTTCAACAAGTTCCTGTCAAAAATATTTCCGTATCACAGGGTCAAAATAATCATGTAATGAAGCATGTGAAAACAAAACAGTTATTAAGAAAGCTGTTAATTGTACAGTTTAAGAAGGCAGAGGGAGCAGCAAACGACCAAGTGGAACATACACTATTGGCAGTGCTGCAAACCTTTCAAAAGGGATGTTTTAAGAACCCTCTCCGTTTTCTACTTGGAGCACTGAGATTAAACCTCTCTTGTTTCTTGACAAAGCATAAGCTAAATGTAAATGTTTAATCCGTTCAGTAAACTGTGAATTGATGGTAACAGCGACCATTTTAGCACCATATAAACTCACTTACAAGTTGACCTTTATTACTAATAAATTTATTAATGCAGAGTATGGGTTGTCTTATAAATGATATATATAAAAAAAAATCAAAATCGGACCTTACATAATGACTGTACGTCATGGAAAACTTAAAGTCCTGGGACACTCATAATTATTTTCAAACGTATTTATTGTCTGACCTATAAATGCTGGGACATGAAATTATGGCACTTGTTTCATGTATGATAAGTCTAGGGACACCTTCAACAGTTTTGTCCTACTATACACAATTGATGTAGTAAAAATACAATCATGTCGAATTCTAAATAATACATTGAAAATAACTGTAATATTAGAAATCTCAGTTTTAGCTGGCTTTGATGTTAACGACCAGAACTGTTTACAGAGGCACGCTAATCATTCTAACATTATGGAGTACAATGGAAGTAAACATCAAACATCAAAGTACATACTTCCCTCTTACTCAAGCCAGTTGGAGCTTTAAAAGACTTACGAAAACTGTGTCTGGATTGCCGTCAGAAAACAAAAGAAAAATGTGACAATTACAAGCAAAGTAGATACCAAAATAATCAGCCTGTCAACGTGTCAGGATAATGTGACTTGGTGGGACATCATGTTACATGTCGGCGACATGATGCCTCACTGCTAGAAATCACTAGAAACTGCCACACTGCAGACATCGTAGCAATATGGCTGAAACATTATTAAAGCTACGTTAAACATCCATATCACAAATAGATCTGCTTCCCCCACTATTTCGACATTTGCTACAATTGATGCACCTTCTAACATACTTGCTACTACTTCTTTGTCTTCTTGCATCACTCATGTTACTGCTGCTACTACTAATTGTCATATGTCAGAGTGGCATTGCTTATATGTCTTAAAGATACGGCAATTAGAATTGAAAAGTAAACAAGTGTCTTTTTGGTATATTGGATACATATACATATACCAGTAACCTTATTTGAAGGCATTCGTACATATTCAACGGTATAGACTCACATTCCTACTTACTGTATTATAACGTACAGAGAGAACAATGTATAATGGTCACCTTGTGACCGCCAGAAAGAGCCTAAAAGATAGGTAAAATGTATATATGTTTAGAACGTTTCAATAAGTAGCCTTGAAATGGTTCGTATCGTTTATGACCTTTGTAGATAGTAATCATTTTTAAACAAAATACTTACAAAACTTTACACAACAAAATATCCATTTGAACCCTTAGATTGTCAAAATACATTCTAGCAGATTCAGAGGGCACGAAATATATACAACATAGGCCCAATTTGAACTCCTATATTGTCAAACTACATTCTAGCAGATTCAGAGGACACGAAATATTTACAATACAGCTCTCATTTGAAGTACAAGATTGTCAACCGACATTCTAGCAGGTTCAGATGGCGAGAAATTACACAACACATTTCCATGTGTACTCATAGATTGTCAAAGGACATTCTAGCAGATTCAGAAGACACTAAATATGTACAAGACAACTCCCATTTGAAAAACCAGATTGTCAAAGGACATTCTAAGATATTCAGAACGCACGAAAGTACACAACACAATCCCCATTTAAATCTGTAGATTGCCAACTGACATTCTAGCAGGTTCAGAAAGCACGGAATATTTACAATCTTAATTGTAAGGACGGCACGGTACATATACATGTAAGTTCAACATACTTTTTTCACACAATAATCAAAGGAGCCCCCACCATATGGTGGCATAGTAGGATGGGTTTTTTTCTGTTGAAGTTCCAGCTTTGAGTTGAACGCCCATCTTATCAAGAAAAATCGCGAAATATTTAAACCATCGACAGTTCTCAGTCACAGGTCTCGATCGCCAGACCTCGAGTATCAGACTTGCACGCTTTAGCAATGAACAACATTACAAAGTCAATTCAGTTCTGTTTAGAAACTCGCTATATATATATATATATATATATATATATATATATATATATATATATATATATATATATATATATATTTCTGACTTGGTTTATTTCTACGTAACAGGTCTATTATACTATACGTGTAGCTCTGCCTTGATTTCGTTTGTAAGTTAGACACCATAAATTATCCTTCTACTATTTTGAACCATTATATAATTATGTTGCTTCACTGATGTTAATTATGACATAAATGGTTAATTAATTGATTACCGTGACAAAATGGATTATGATCTACTCGGCAATATATTAAAGAATAATTTTTCTTGGTACAGAATTATCTCTCTTGGAGTAGTAGAAAAAGGTGGTTTTTCATAGTTCCCATCTATAAACCTTCACGATGACTTTTCATTGCCTCATCGACATGAATGAATTAGAAATGATAAATTGAAAGTTGTATCATAATTAAATTATTACTGAGTGATGACAAAAAAAAAGAAATTAAATAAATAGTTGATAATATAAGCTTGATAACTTCTTAATTACTCTAGCGGATATAACTTAACTTGACAGTTATCTCTCTCAACGATTCTAAAAGGTTATTATTTGTTTATATTTCTTAGAGAGAACAGATTTGGTTATATTTTTTGCAACAAAATATACTGATTTTGATTGAATATCGGAATATTTGGCAGCTGCATATATCAACGGGAATATTATTTCTTCGAAGGTTTCAGTATTTACAGACTTAATCGCCTTCTTTGTAATTGTTTTTTTCATATATACCAGTGCCACCACATACAGAATTCTGACTTTCCATTGAAACATTCAAATACGAACCTATGGCAAAGATTTATCTTATTTTTCCAAATACTGAATAGGAGATAACCAATATTAATGCCATTCCCGACTGTATATTTTAGTTGACAGTGTATAACTACACCATCACAATTTTCTTCATAATTTGTTATACTAGAATATCTTACAAATGTTTGGCTCATTTATATATAATATCATTTGTTTAATTGATTATTTGTCTAAATCATTTCTTTGAAAATCTTGTCAGATAGTCTTTTACATTTACTAACCTTGTCATTTTTATCTTTGTTATTTTTTTATCATAATATCTTTTTCAGTTTTTGTATTTTTTACCACCACATAGCATGCACAACCGCGATTCTCCTCTAACTCAACACTGCATTTCAAACACTTCCATTACAAACGCTTTCAGAGTAAAGTTTGTTTATTAGCAAAAACAGCCAATTGGATTATGAGTGACACCTATGAGTCATCCTATCCTTCATAACGAAACAATGTCATACTGAGTAAAAACGGAATATTTTAAAATGAGAAAAGAGTGGGGAGAAATAGTGAAATATATCGGAAACTTCTGTCAAAGAAATAACTGAGCTAGGAAAGAAACATAAATTCCCAATAATATTTAAAACGATAACCGGAAGATTTTGTACGAATCAAGATATAGATCAGAAGGAACTTCGATTGAGCTTAGTGACCATAATGCTCATGCATGGTCTAATGCAGTAACAATATTTCTACGAAATCGAACTGTTAAAGTACATAACGATGATATATTTGATTTTATTAACGAAATAAGTAAAAACAATCCAGTGTCAATATCGTTATTTCACAGTTTAGAAAATGGAAACTATGATCAGTTTGTACGACCTAATGGCATTATTTATCGCACAGAATCTCTTTACGAAAAAAAAAATCTTGCTTTATAATATACCGATGATGCTGAGCAATCACTCAGCAATTGTTTTACTGTTCCGTCAGTTGCAGCTGATTTTGCTAAAGAGAAAAGTTCGTGGGAACCAACTCGGTTTGATTTTCTCAATGTTATAATATCGAGTTGTGTCGGATACGGACACGGTTGATTGTGGAATTGTAAATGGGATCACAAAGATGTTATTTCAGTTGATATGGTTGCATGTTATCCCTGAACTTTTCATGGAAAGGGAGAGTGTTCTGTACATTTTAAAATATTTGGTCACCCCACGCACGAAATGACCAAGTGTAACGAACAACGGATCATTACCGGTTTTGACCTGACTGGGTTCGCTTATATTGACTCATTTAAGTTTGCAGAAAATCTTGTTGTTGTGGGGTTTAACGCCATTTTTCAGCACATGATAGGATATACATGACGGCCAGAATTAATGGTGGAGGAAGAACCCAGGAAAACCCCCAAAAGAACCACCAACCAACTGGCAACATTTCTCACATACTCACATTGGCTGAATTCGAGACTCGAACAGACGCAGACAGAGACGAGATGGCAGTGATCTGTAACGGAGAGCGCTTTAGACCACTCGGCCACTCGGGGCCCCAATGCTCGATGTAAATATACTTATATTCCTGACAGTAAGTGAAGCAATTTTAACATATCGTCCGCAGAAAGAGGTTTGGTAACCATAAGAAAAGAAATATTTTGATGATGAAAATCCTGATATAACCAATTACGAAAATAAAATCGCAACAGTTCTCGGCACAAAATAATTAGTAAATTGACAAAAGGATGATCATATGATCATAAACTACATTGAATAATATTGATTATAGATGATGATAAACTAGATTGTATTGTTCCTGATACAACGAAAGAAAAAATACGTTATAAGTCGAAGCAATGCAAATTTATCAGATGGAACCAGATTAGGTGTAATTTTGAGTTATATGGATGGCGAGTCACCGCAGTTTAATTATAAGATCTTCAATCCTCCCGTACATTTCGATAAATCTATTATCGATGATAAATTTGGTTTCTAAGTTTGCTGTAAGAGTGCTACGGATTTGTTTTATATCAATACAAAATATCCAGGATTCTTGGAAAAAATAAATGTCGACAAGAATGCATCATGGGGCGAATAAGACAAGAAAATATACTTGTTTACTCAGAACCAGCCGACGTTGAAATCAAAGATATTTATCGTAAAAATAATCGAATATCAAAATATCATCAGCACCATCAGTGTATGATCCCTTAGGTAGACATAAAACAGTTTATCATAATGAACCAGGTAGTTCTGGTAAAACAACTCGTGCGATTGAACTATTTCATAATTTTGATATAGTCATTTTAACACACAGACTCGCAAGAAAAATAAGGGAAAAAATATGAAATCATGTAATTATCATAAATTCTTTCGATGGAAATGAGATAAATATACTCCTGGTCGAATGGGTGGAAATACGTTCCAAAGATTATCATGAGGGAAGAAATAAGACAGTGTCATTAGAAACATTAAAAAATATTTCTTGATTGGTTATTAACAAAAAATACTGCTGTAATACAGTGTGGCGATCATGGCCAACCACTACCGTTTGTTGGATTGTCTACACATAAATGGTGAAAGAATTATGTTGATTATTATGAACAAATAACTATTGATCATAGAGCACTTCATCAAGAAACTAAAGGTAGTTTAACAAATTAATCACACTACAACTTAATAAAATTCAGTGTGAAATAATGCGTGAAATAGTTTCATAAAGCCCTAATAACAATTGTTAGAATTTGTGGAGACCAAATGATTTGATAGGTGCAAGTAGAAATAATGCGTGAAAAAGTTTCATAAAGCCCTAATAACAATTGTTAGAATTTGTGGAGACCAAATGATTTGATAGGTGCAAGTAGAAATAATGCGTGAAATAGTTTCATAAAGCCCTAATAACAATTGTTAGAATTTGCGGAGACCAAATGATTTGATAGGTGCAAGTAGAAATAATGCGTGAAATAGTTTCATAAAGCCCTAATAACAATTGTTAGAATTTCTGGAGACCAAATGATTTGATAAGTGCAAGTAGAAATAATGCGTGAAATAGTTTCATAAAGCCCTAATAACAATTATTAGAATTTGTGGAGACCAAATGATTTGATAGGTGCAAGTAGAAATAATGCGTGAAAAAGTTTCATAAAGCCCTAATAACAATTGTTAGAATTTGTGGAGACCAAATGATTTGATAGGTGCAAGTAGAAATAATGCGTGAAAAAGTTTCATAAAGCCCTAATAACAATTGTTAGAATTTGTGGAGACCAAATGATTTGATAGGTGCAAGTAGAAATAATGCGCGAAAAAGTTTCATAAAGCCCTAATAACAATTATTAGAATTTGTGGAGACCAAATGATTTGATAGGTGCAAGTAGAAATAATGCGCGAAAAAGTTTCATAAAGCCCTAATAACAATTATTAGAATTTGTGGAGACCAAATGATTTGATAGGTGCAAGTAGAAATAATGCGCGAAAAAGTTTCATAAAGCCCTAATAAAAATTATTAGAATTTGTGGAGACCAAATGATTTGATAGGTGCAAGTAGAAATAATGCGTGAAAAAGTTTCATAAAGCCCTAATAACAATTGTTAGAATTTGTGGAGACCAAATGATTTGATAGGTGCAAGTAGAAATAATGCGTGAAAAAGTTTCATAAAGCCCTAATAACAATTGTTAGAATTTGTGGAGACCAAATGATTTGATAGGTGCAAGTAGAAATAATGCGTGAAAAAGTTTCATAAAGCCCTAATAACAATTATTAGAATTTGTGGAGACCAAATGATTTGATAGGTGCAAGTAGAAATAATGCGTGAAAAAGTTTCATAAAGCCCTAATAACAATTGTCAGAATTTGTGGAGACCAAATGATTTGATAGGTGCAAGTAGAAATAATGCGTGAAAAAGTTTCATAAAGCCCTAATAACAATTGTTAGAATTTGTGGAGACCAAATGATTTGATAGGTGCAAGTAGAAATAATGCGTGAAATAGTTTCATAAAGCCCTAATAACAATTGTTACAATTTGTGGAGACCAAATGACTTAATAGGTGCAAGTAGAAATAATGCGTGAAAAAGTTTCATAAAGCCCTAATAACAATTGTTAGAATTTGTGGAGACCAAATGATTTGATAGGTGCAAGTAGAAATAATGCGTGAAAAAGTTTCATAAAGCCCTAATAACAATTGTTAGAATTTGTGGAGACCAAATGATTTGATAGGTGCAAGTAGAAATAATGCGTGAAAAAGTTTCATAAAGCCCTAATAACAACTGTTAGAATTTGTGGAGACCAAATGATTTGATAGGTGCAAGTAGAAAGATAGTTCTTGGTACACTTCAACAACAATTAATTATGGTACATAAAGAACAGTTTTCAAATCTACCCGTACCATTATGTTATCGACCGGTTGATACGCGACGGCAGAATATCGACGTTGATATTCCAGGATCGTCAAAAAATCAAAATCTTGTACTAAATGATATTGTTTTGGTTCCTGTCAATCTTGTTGAAGATGCGCTAAAATAGTCAAATCTCCGTGGACGGCAGGATACACGATGACAATTTATTCATCACAGGGGTTAACTATTTCTGATATGCGAGTTTGGATCATCGAAGGTCGTATCGAATAGTCAAATTTAGTTTAGCCGATAGTGTCTAGAGTTAGAAAAAAATCTCAATTGCGGAGGGTTATCATGTAAGTTACAAAAACCGTTTGAGATGTTATTGACAATGATATAATAAAAAAACATTTAGTCAGTTGACAAAAATCATGACAAAAAAAAATAAGCGCGACTTTGACCTTGACGCTGAATTTATAATGATGCTGAAACAACAGCAAAATGACCATTGTGCGAACTGTAATACAGTAATTGTGTGGAGCAATATTCTTAATGATCCAAGACAATTTAACGTATACAGAAGTAATAGTAAGTTTGGTCATACACACGAAAATGTAATGCTGACCTCTCTTGAATGTAATTGACGTCGAGGCGCTAGTTTACAAAAGTGAATGCGGTGGTAATTGTGTGTCTTCAGGAATTATTTGCAATTGCTCACGTACAAATCCACGTTGAGGAGCAGTTGAATCTAATCTGTAGATTACGGGTCTAATCATGAATCTTACCACGCTAGAAATAGTATGTGTCGCTACACTCCAAATAGGATCATTCGCTCACATTTTACTGCCTTCGAGTTACTTACCTAACACTGGTTGTTTTGAAACATCATGTCGTTGTATTGGTATATGTTTTTTTGCAGTAGCATTAATGGGTTTCATATAAGCTGTTCGAGTAATTTCATTATTTAATGCAGATATAACATTTGGTAATCTTACAACCCATTCACGAGATCTCGTATCTTTCTGAATTATTTCCTTCGCATAATGATATCCAAATAACCGCTCAGCAAGCGTTCGATTAAATCGCTCAACACTTGATTGATCACGATGAATTGCAGTATGTCATCGTCTGATTTCAACATTCTGTTTTTTCATCAGAGATGATAATACACCAATAAAATCTTTGCCAATATCAACTTGTAATAGTTCTGACCATCGTAAGGGTCCTCGTTGATAAATTCGTTCAAAAGCAGATACACCGTCAGCAGCTGTTATAGTTGATAGTGGTTCTTCTTCTTTATATCTATTTGCAACGCCAACGACAGTTGACGAGTTTTTGTGTTTGCTTTTTGTCGTCTACAAATCTGTAAAAATTAAATATTAGCCTGATGAACTTCATTAGAAATACTGACATCAAAATGTGCATGCGGAATTCGTTTAGGTGGTGGTAAAATTAGGCCATATTGCCTGTCGTGCTAACCATTTTGCAGCAGCAGAACATGTAACATTTGCTGCATAGCAAGATGATTAATTGCTGCTCTACTTATCTATTATCCACTTGGGCTATACTAAATTGATTCCATTATTTTAATAATTGGTTAATAAATTACGGATTCCGAATACTAGTTACCTTTCATCCTGGATCTTACCAGCCAATTAGTTAATGATTCTCTGATAATTTTATTTTTTATGGAATTTAACGAATAAATCAACTTCACATATGGAATAGGTCGTTGTTGCAAATCTTTATTTTTATATGCTACATCATGAACGTGACATGCTTGATCGATAACATTTACTGGATAATCTCCAGGTTTTTGTTGATCTCGGTCGCTAAGTCGAATATCAAGTCGAGTTCCAGGACCACAATAATTATATCCAGGAAGATGATTTTCTTCTGGGTATTTAGCCATGGAGTTCTTGTAAATTTTGATATTAATGTAGCAATATCCCCAACATCCTTACGTGGAATTTTAAGTAAAAACGAAAAACATTCTGTTACATATTGCACATATTCCACCATATGTTACTTTGCCATTTTTTATCCGTGGATAAATTAGTAGTTGGAGTTTTAACTCTACAACGTAAACAATATAGACTCATGTATATTTAGTATATGGATGTCATTGATTTCTCAGCGATACGAAAGCAACAGCCAGTAATACATCATCCAGCGCTACCGAATTCTATCAGAATGATTATAATAGGCCTGTCTGGAAGTGGAAAGATACAATTATTACTTAATTTGTTAATGAGCTGGCTAAAATAGGATAAATTATATATAGTTGCATCATCAGTTGATGATCATAGATGCTACGAAGTACTCAAAGATTTTAATGAAAATGCAAAATTTATAAATGAAGAGGGCGATGATTTTATTAATTTCATAACTGATATTGATGAATCACCGTCCGTAGCTGAATTGGATGGATACATTAATAATCTCTTAGTATAGGATGATGTGATGCTGGATAAACAAACAAATCCAGCTAGACTATTTTCCAGAGGCAGATATAACAATACAAATACAATTTTCGTCACTCAACGACATACACACATACCTAAAGTGGTCAGCGATAACTGTAACATTTTAGTTGTCTTTTATGGAGTTGATACACATACCCTGCGAATTATTCACCAGACTTGATGTAGTGGAGATATGATTAAGTTCAAAAACCTCTTTTCAAAAGCACAACCTGCTCCACCCGGATTTATAAAAATAAATGTACACGATCCCAGAAAAAAATATATTGTGTAGGTCTCGCGATAATATTTGGTTGATCTCATTATAGCAGCAGAAGATTCGCGACCTCAATGTGACTTGATGTGGGTTTAAAAAAAACACATACAATTTTCGACAAAAACACTAAAGACAAAGACATAGTAACAAAATAAAATAACGCAATTATTGAAACTCTCGGCAAAGTTATAGGCTTAGCATTAGTGACCTTATTTTTTATATTTTGTATGACATTTTAGTTTTCATAAATGACGTCTCAGCTAAAGGTCTGGTCGCCCACTCTGATGCTAATGGTATGAACGTTTAGTGTCAAGTGAGAATCTGAATTGTAACAGATTTACTTATAGGCCTAGGTCTGTGACTGGGCGTCCACAACAAAAGTGTTTGATTTTTTTTGCAAACGAAGCATAACACTTACAGTTTATTTCACACTGCTTTTAAATATTACGTATCACACTGTGCCATATCACGTAACATTGTGCCCTGACAAAGCTGGTGTCAAATACAAAGTCTTAAAATGTACACATTTAAAAAACATTGAAAAATAATCTTAAACCTTACACCATAGCTACACACCAAACCTCTTTTAATGAACATTTCCATCTGAAGAAAATATGTTCACAAGGGACAACAATGCACGTATGTATGTATGTATGTATGTATGTATGTATGTATGTATGTATGTATGTATGTATGTATGTGTGTATGTATGAATGTATGCATGTACGTATGTATGTATGTATGAATGTATGTATGTATGTATGTATGCATGTATGTATGTATGTATGTATGTATGTATGTATGTATGTATGTATGTATGTATGTATGTATGTATGTTTCTATGCATGTATGTATGTATGTGTGCATGTATTTATGTATGTATGTTTGTATGTATGTATGTATGTATGTATGCATGCATGTATGTTTGTATGTATGTATGTATGTATGTATGTATGTATGTATGTATGTATGCATGTATGTTTGTATGTATGCATGTATGTATGTATGTATGTATGTATGTATGTATGTAAGTATCCAGCTTGCAAATATTTTCACTGAAGTAGGTATAAAATGGGAACAATATTTTCTCCTGGTAAATTTGACTCGCTCTAATTTTAAAAAGAAGCGCCTGAAACAAAGGTAGTGAATCTACTGATCAGACTGATTATGCAATAGGCAGGTAACGATTAGATTGGATCTTAGTTCATAACAGTATATTTTGCAGTTAGCATTAGTTTTTTAAAGTTCATTTTCCAGTGCGGGAACTTTTGATCGGTGGAGAAAACTACCCTTCGACTGATATTTTTGATGCATGTGAAGCAAGATAGAAAGTTATATCCCAACCCGTTTTTAAATTTTACATTATAAAGGTCATTCAGTTATGTGTTTAGCACGTTTAAAGTAAGAGGCATATCGGTAGATCCATGGTCCAGTTTGAACTAGCTTCTGGGCATCAGAACCAGACACAATAATCTTTTAACCATTTAAATGTAAGCGGATTGTTACAGCCCAAAGCAGATGAGACATTGAGATAAATTTTCAGGTCATTATAAGAAATATTCAATTCAATTTTACATTTTCTTGTAAAGTTTGGGTCAAACTTGAGCTTGAACTAAAGCATCACTGCAAAACAATAAACTACAAATCACTCGAAGGAATACAGAAAAAAACTTGTTATAATCGAATAGAATTTCAGCAAGCATTGACCATCGCTTTTCTGACGAGAGGCGGATATCATTATGTTTATAACCCTGGATCAGTGTGTTTGTATAAATCAAATGTAGTTCCTTGCGGTTGCCCTTACATCTGCAAACGTATACCCATTTTAATTTACAGATAATGACTACAGAAATGGGCTGATGACAATGTTATCTATAATAATCATCGACATCACACTAGTGTATTAATAATACTAATACAACTTCTTGGAACATTTAAACCATAAATAACTAGTAATTAATCCAGTCAAATTAGAGGGTATTATTGTTACAACAAAATACTGATGGATGCATCAGACTCTGACGACTAGAAATCTAAAGAATGTCGTATATACACAGTAACTTCCTTTGTTAAAGATGCTTTGTATTAGTACATTACAAACATTTTAATTGCACCGATACATTTAACACCTGAACAATAATACATTGTAACAGTACATAACGGTCGACATCAAATTAACTAAGGTTTGGGTATTTCATGTGGTCTTAAACAACACAATAAAATGATATCTTAGTCAGCCCAAACAACATGTTTCCTTTGGTTTTGGTCTGTACACCGATCTCGATCATTTATTGTATACGTTAATGTATAGATACAACAAGAAAGGAAAGAAATGTGTATTATACATATTAACAGTACGATTTTATATTACTCACTTATTCTTCAAGATGTGGCTTGAAATTGTTGAAATGAAGCTGACCAAACAGTTTTTAATACTAACTTGTTTCTAGTAAAAAATTAAAAGGTTAATCTGTTTTGATATATTTTAACGACCTAATTCTACACGATTTGTCAGGAGAACAATAATTATAACAAGGGATTAAAATTATCTACTATAATGTACAGAGGCTGAATACATGAGATTGGTATAACGTTTATGCTACCACAACTTGAAAGTAAACAACGATGATAGAATAAGATTATTAATGCGTGATATTTATGCTATAAGCATTAAGTTTTAACACTTGCTGTACAGTGAACATCTGCGTGCAATAATGATTAGACACACACTAGAAAGCCATTTTCTAGATGCATTCTTGTTTTAATCCAAACATTATACAGCGATGCTCTATATTCATTCCTGATTGAATACAATCAACATTGATATTATGAACGCAGTCATGTTAAGAAAGAAACGAAAGAATATAATGCAAGCTATGCAGTCTTCTTACGACAAAATTTCCTGTGCTTATTCATCTTTATGCACCAAATATATAATACTATACTTGCATTCTTATTTAGACAAGAAATAATACCATTTGATATTCACATGAATTCAGTTTTGGACGCATTGAAAACAGTGATATTCAATAAACATGTATGGTTGGACGGTGGTATTATATATATTAGCCAAAATACAAACATGTGATATAATAGAATTGTGCAAAAGACAACCTCTAGATTATTTAAGGAAATATTTCCCTTTCCTCTGTAAACTTCAGTCAAGACTGACTAGAAAGTCTCTCATTCTTCATCTTTATAGTTATGCATACAATATTTCCAGTGAGTTATTTTGAAAATTCAAACAAAACCCGTCTATAGTTATACACATAATGTTTTCAGTGATTTTAAGTACTTGCACAACTATTCACTGGAAAATCCAGACTGACCAGGAAGTCGAAATTCTCCGTCTATATTTATAATGTTTTCATTGAGTTATTTTGGGAAGTTACACAATGATTCACAGAAAATATTTTATATATAACCATAAAGATGAAGAATCAGCGACTTCCTAATCAGCCTGGACTGAACTTTATGGAGGAAAGTGAACTATTTTCTTTAATGTGGTTTGTCAATTATCACGTATACATTTAAATTGTATGATCGCGGCAGTTACATTAAAAAACAATTATTTATTTGCAAGTATTCTGAAGTCTATCCCCTTGACAAATCAGGGGAAAACTATAACTCTATCAACCGCGTTACATATCCACGGCAAAGTTATCGCTGTTGATTTTATGAAACACTATGTAATATACAAAATGAAATCCATTTTTCATACTTGTGTGACTGAAATATATTTTCCTCACCGGTCTCAATAGTTAGGCATTTAACTGCCTTCCTTGCAGAAGTTTTACGTCCAACACAATTAACACGTGCATAATCCTCTCTCTGTGTAATAGCTTGAAGGTTGTGTAAAGAGTTATTGAGATTTGTACGTCAATATGATCGATCACAAGACGGTCTTTGATCACTCAAGTGAAACGTTCTTTTATAAAATTATGAGAGAGATACCTCTTCCACTCGGCCGTGAACCTAAGGTAACCAGTATTATCAACAATATTGACTGTCCTTTTCCGCTGACAGTGTCTGATTACACTATTACGAGATGCTTCATAACTTTTGATGATAGGTTGTCTGACAAATACATTTATCTCCATAATATTATTTGTCTAAATTATAATTTGTCTTTACAAATCTGGCTGTTTGATCTTCATGGTTTCTTAGAATTTTATCAGGGTCAGAGGCTTTGGCATTGCTATTTTTTATCATAATACACTTTAGTTCTCTATATAAGCTGCCACCACATTACACACACACAACTGCGTTTTCCCTCTAACTCCAACACCACACCGTAATAACGGTTTTGGACCAAGACTCCGACTTCTTACGCTTTGTAAATGATTCACTTACTTAAGATTTGTGACATGGAGTTAAAGACCCTATCATCAACAACTTGCATTGAGTACTTATTTGAGTCATTTTATATATATTATGTTTTATTAGATATTGGTCTAGAATAGAATATGGAATAGTTTGATAGATTATGTATGATCGAGCCCTGGACAACTTCATTCCCTGAATCCATATTCGATCTTGACTGAAGAATCCATGAATTGCGAAAGCAAGCTTTGGTTGATCTGACGAATAATGTGACTAACATTATATATTCGGTATGCAAAAAAGAAACGAATTTCGTGGTGATGGGGCATCTCACGTATGATCGACATTCAACATTATATGCAATACCAAAGGTGTCGACGAATTCCTTTATGCTACAATGAACGATGAGCGGGCGAAAAAGATTATTGACTATCTCAACCATCACATATATATTGTTCAGAATAAATTGTATTGTGCTAGCAGAAAGAGATTCCGCTGAGTGGATTATCCGTGACAAACGTGATCTTGTTTTTCGTAATGGAAAAACCGCTGTGCTAAGGAAAAATTCCAAGCCAGGAATGTTGACTCGAATTGACAGAACATAATACGAACTAGCGTATCCTACGGCCGCGGTTATTTATGGAATTTATCAGCTAAATGATAACACAAACATTAATGATCCTGCGCCAATCAAATTTTCAAAGTTGATTTATGTAGCCGAACGAGTAATCAAATATTTTACAAATGCGATGCGTGGACATGGATTAACTGATATACGACGTGCAAAAATAAAGAAATGGGCTGAATTAGTTAAGGATACCAGTGTTACAATAAATGATGTCGTCGAGTTAGGAAATAAATTAAAATTCCCAATTATGGTAAAAACGATAATAAGAGAGATTTGATATGAATCAAAGAATAAATTGAAATTATTGATCATAATGCAAACTACTGGACAAACGCAGTAACAATATTTCCACGAGATCGAACCGTAATGTTCCCCGTCCCCCCAGAGAACTCTAGGAGAAACATGTTTGATTTTATTCACGAAATAAGTGAAAACGCTCCTGTATTAGTATGTCTATTTATGAGTTCCGATGATGAAACATATAATCAGTTTGTACGACCTAACTGCGCAATATATCGTAAAGAATCTCTACACGAAAAATGAAAAATATTGCGCAGAAATTGTCAACCGATGCTATTGAGCAATTGTTGAATAATTGTTTTACAGTTCCATCTGTTGCAGCTCACTTTGCAAGGGAGAACAATTCGTGGGAGCCAACATGGTTTGAATTTCTCGAAGACGTGCAGCTAAGCAGCTGTGAATACGGACACGGTTGATTGTGGAATACTGAGCAAAATTACAGCGACGTTATCTCGGTTGATATGGACGCATGTTATCAGGGAAGTTTTCTTGGTTACGGAAAGTGTTCTGGATAGTTTAATATATTTTGACACCCCAGACACTAGATGACTAGAGCATCAATAAATGGACCACAAACCGATTTTACTCTGACCAGATTCGCTCGTATTGTATCATTCGAGTTTGCTAAAGGCCGTCATTCGATCTGCTGTATTTGGTTTGGTAGGCACTTTTCAGAAAAAAGTTGGGCACCAATAGTTTAATTACGATATATGATCGATGCAGCGATGTTGATGTCGATGATTGCAGGTGAAGCAATTATATCATACCGTCCTCAGAAAGAAGTTTGGCTGCCACAACAGAAAAAGATCTGATGATAAAACCGCAAATGATCTCGGGAGAAGAATAATCGTTAAATTTACTTAAGGCCGGACGTATGATTATAAACGACATTATGCACGATTGATTCTAGATGTTGCTGAATATGATTTTATAATAGCCGATGCAACAAAGAGAGATATATGTGTATGTCGAGAAAACGCTTACTTGTCTAACGGAACATGATTAGGTGCAATTGTTGGTTATTTTCATGGTGAGTCACATCAGTTTACTCATTTAAGATCCTCAATGCTCGCGTGTGTTTCTATACAATATATTATCGATGATAAATAGAGTTCCTAACACTGCATTCAGAGTTGCAACGGATTAATTCTATATCGAAACAAAATACAGAATTACTGACTTAATTTACTGTTCATGATGCATCGTGGGGTAAATGGGGAATAAAATAGGAACTGGTATATAATTATTCTTAATCCGCAGATGTTGAAATCAAAGATATTTATTACAAAAATAATCAGATGTCATAATTTTCATCTGCACCATTCGTGTATGATCCAGTATCCCGACACAAGCCTGTTTACCTAAACGGATAGGGACGTTCTGGTAAAACATCTCGAGTGATCAAATTATTTTGACAGAATTCAGATTATATGGAGTGCAATCATGTACTTATCATAACTTTAATCGATGGAAGGGATACGCATGGACTCCTGAACGAATGGGAGAGAATATATTCCAAAAAATAGTACTTGGGATGAGCTATTTACAGTGTCGCTAGATACATTAAAAATGTTTCTCGATTGGCTGTTATTGAAAATTACAGCTGTGTTCATGTGCGGTGATTATGGTCATCCACCGCCGTTTGTTTGATTATCTCCGCACGGGTAGCTACATAATTGTGTAGATTATTATGAAGAAATAACTGATGATGATATATATTTTGATGAAGAATTAAGGGAGTTTAATAAATTAATCAGACTACAACCGAATAAAATTCAATGTGAAATAATGCATTAAATAATTTTAGAAACTTCTTTGAATGATTTTCCGCAAGTGAGTCGACCAAATGATTTACTAGTGGTAAGTAGAAAGATTTTTCTGATACACTTAAACAGCGGTTATTTCAGTTACATAAAGAAACGTTTTCAGATCTACGTGTACCATTGTGTTATAGACCAGTTGAGACACGACGACATACATGCCAAGACATACTGAGAAACAGAATATCGCATTAAATGATGTTGTTTTGGTTTATGCCAGTGTTACTGAGGATAAGCTGAGCGCGGATAAGACACTGGGATACGCGATGGCAATTCCTTCATCTCAGGGGCTAACCATCTTTGATACTCGAATTTGGATTGTCGATGAGCGTGTCGAGTGGTCAAACTTAGTTTATATTGCAGTGTCTCGAGTCAGAAGAATATTTCAGCTGCGATGAATTGTCGTAGACGCTACAGAAACCATTGATGATGTACTCGATGATAGTGATATAGTAAGTAAAAAAATAGCTGGTTATAAACAAAGTGACAAAAAAGAGACTTTGATCTTGATGTCGAATGTATCATAGCGCTAACACAACAGAATAATAATCATTGTGTAAGTTGTCATTGTATCATGTTGTGGAGGTATTCATGATCCAAGAAAATGTACCGTGGATAGAAAAGATTGTAGTCTTAACACCTGTCTTGAATGTAATCGACTTAGAGGTGCTAGTTAAGTGATCTCGGTGGTAATTGTGTGTCTGCAGGACTTACTTGTAATTGTTCATGTGAAAATCCACTTTGAGGGGCAGTTGAATCTAGTCTGTAGATTGCAGGTATGTTACCACGCTGTTACCACGCTGGACATTTTATGTGTCGTAATACTCCAGATAGGATCAGTCGCTCTTTTTTCATCAATATTCAGGTTCACCGGGTTAATATAAATATATTACAGTCACATTACCTAATCACGTCGTTGTACGGGTATATGTTTTTTTTCTTTTTGGTAATTGCGCTAACAGGTTTCGTAGAACTTGCACGAATACTTTCATTATTTAATGCATTTATCACACTTGGTAGTCTTGCAACCCATTCGCGATATATTTTGTCCTGAATTATTTACTTAGTATACTGATATCCAAAATAACCGCTCAGCTAGCATTCCATTAAATCGTTCAACAATTGCCTGATCACAATGAATTGCAGCATGTCCTCTTCGTATTTTGACGTTATGTTGCTTCATCGACGATGATAATGCACCTTGAAATTATTTGCCACGATCAAACTGTAGTAGCTGTGGCCATTGTAGACCACCATGTCTTTAAATTCTGTCAAACGCAGAAGCTACTTCAGTTGCCTTCTTTGTTGATAACGGATCTGCTTCTTTGTATCTACTTGCAACTTCAACGACAGTTAACGCGTATTTGTATGCTACGCGACAACTTGAAATTTTGATAATATCCTGTGGTAAAAGTAAAATATCAGCCCGATGAACTTAATTAGGAACGATAACAACAAAATGTGCGTACTTAATTGTTAAAGGCGGTGGTAGCTAACTTTACTATATTGCCTGTCGTGCTAACCATTATTCAGCAATAGAACGTTCGACACTTGCTGATTCGGCGAGTTTACTAATCGCTGCTCTACCCTTCCATTATCCCATTGGACTATAATGCATAGACTCCATTATAATAATATTGGGTTGATTAATTACCAGCTCATAATTCTAGTTTACCTTTCATCTCAGATCTCACCAACCAACTAGCTAATGATTCTTTGAAGGATTTATTTTATGGAATTTAACGCATGAATTAATTTTACATCTGCGATATGTCTGTCTTGTAGGTTTTTACTTTTACATCATAAGCGTGACACGCTTTACCAATATCATTTACTGGATATTCACCTGGTTTTGGCTGTTCTTGGTTATCAAGCCTGCTATCAAGTCGAGTACCAGGCCACCTTAATTATATCCTGGAAGATGTTTGTCTCCTGGATATTTCACCCAAGGAGTTCCTGGTAACGTTGTTAACTGAGCAGCAATATCACCCCCTTATTTTAAAACTGCGCCTGTTGCAATAAACTTACATCTTTTGGCACCACATCGTTCACACTTACCTGTAACTGCTGATCTGTTATTTTATGTTGGAATAGTTTTTAGTCCACTTGTGGGAGTACGCGTCCTGCATTGTACACAATATAAATCCATATTATTTATTATATTTCTACATCATGGATATAACTGATTTTTCAGCGACACGAAAGCAGGAGCCGGTCATGCATCATGCTGCGATACCAAATTATATCAGAATTATCATAATGGGTCCATATGGGTCTGGTAAAACGCAGCTGTTGCTTAATTTGATAATGATATGGCTCAAATGGGACAAGTTGTATATAATAGTTATGTCTATATCTGATCAGCGATGCTACGATGAACTTAAAGACTTTAACGAAAACGCAGAGCTGTTGGATGAAAACGGTGATGATGTTATTGAATGTATTACTGATATTAATGAAGCGCCATCTGTAGATGATATTGATGGATTTATTAATAATTTAGTTGTATATGACGATGTTATGTTGGATAAGCAATCAAATCCTGCTGAAATTTTTGCACGCGGTAGACATAAAAACACAGATGTAATTTATGTAACCCAGCGGTATTCACAAATACCAAAAGTGATCAGAGATAACTGCAATATTTTAGCTGTATTTAACGATGTTGATTCACATTGCGAAATATGCATCAGTCATCGTACTTGGTGCAGAGGAGATATGGACAGAATTAAGTTTAGAAATTTATTTAGTCAGGTTCAGTTATCCCCGCATTGATTTTTAACAATAAACGTACATGATCCGCGGTCTAGTTACCGAGTCGGTCTTGATAAAATGTTTGGATAGTAATAGCAACGAGGGTGCTGTCTCGGCACCTCAGTAACCGCCGCGATCGTTTTTGTGATTTTCAGCAAGGCTTATTTTGCGATTTGACAGATAAGTCAACTAGAGTCTGTTCACGCTCTCTGCTGCACTGGGTAAACATGAGCTGTAACAAGTACTTGCTTCTATAGAGTTCTAGAAGATGATCAGGTGACCATTGTTTACGCTTTAGAAGGCCTATATAGCCCATGTGTTGGAGAATTAATCAGCAGAATATGGGCCGTTAAACTGTTTGTTTTATTTTGTGCTGTTTGGAGTTTCTGTTTTAGAGTTATTAACATTTACTTGGATTCAAAATATTATTTGTCTGTAATATACGTGTTCTCATTTAATATTGTGGGACAAGAACAGCTTTTTATATATAAAAATTCAGCTATTAGAAACCTGAGTGATAATTGACATCTATGCAACGAAATGTAGACTTCAACATTACATTCTGTAGCATACGTCATCGACTTCTATTTTGGATTCTTAGTCGATACTCGAAAGTAAAATCAGAAGGACATTTTGTTATGCAATTTTTGGATCATGTTTTGATTTGATTCTAAAACAAACGTAAGTTCATTTTTGTTTCTTCATTTTTACACAATTTTTCCAGGGAAATACATTTCTGTATTTTTAAAGCTTGTTTTCACTTTTTCTTGTGTTGCTGTTTATTCGGGCCTAAACAAGTGACGTAAGAAAAGGGAGAGATATATATCAATGATTCGAACATAAACAGTTGATGAGGAATTTAAATAAACAACCTATACCAATACATTTAACGCTATTCAACCCCACCGTCCACCGCGAATACCGTACAACCCAACAATCAACCTGCATGTCTCCTCCTCATAACAACCAGCTCAAACTATCGATGATATTAGTATTGTTATCGTGTGCAGTGCATGCTCAGCGTCATCATAAGTAAGGTACAGAGCCTGCAGTCTACATGGTTGTTCACAATGTAGTGACATGGTCTGAAGTACTCCACAGCAACATGAATAATTAGTTGCCTGGCCCCATCGGACAAGGTTGACCGAACAAAGACCATGTCCTGTCCGAAATCGATTCAGTATGATTCGTAGATGACGTGGAAGGTTGAAGCCAGGAGAGCAGACAGATAGCTCAGCTCAACAAGACTACAATGCTCAGTTCGCTATGAACATACTAACCATTAGACCTACCAAACAGCCTAAACACAAACAAATAGTAAACTATGGTGCGGAAAAACAGTGTCGACCATACAATCTGGTCACGATTCTGACAAAC
This sequence comes from Sinohyriopsis cumingii, assembly GCA_028554795.2. Classification (NCBI taxonomy): domain Eukaryota; kingdom Metazoa; phylum Mollusca; class Bivalvia; order Unionida; family Unionidae; genus Sinohyriopsis; species Sinohyriopsis cumingii. Next base: position 75,782,475 of record CM068837.1, read on the forward strand.
GGCTTCCCCTCTAAAACGTAAAGTATTAGTCAACTTAATCGCAAATTAATCATTAGCTTGTGCTTAAAACTCAAAATCATGAGGCCTTATCTCACAAGATGATACTGATTGCACAATACTTAACGTCAAAACATTGGCTTAGTTACACTTTATCTTTTACATTTGTTTATTTCTCCACATAACCCAAGTTCAGAACGGAATAATTTACATTTTGGCAACAAAATAAAAAATTTCATCATGGACCACATTGAGCTCTTCAACAAGGCATACATCCTCCAGCATGATCTCCTCCACCTCCTGCCTCCTCCGGACATACGTAATAGTAAACAAGGGTACATGCAGTAAAGCGTTGAATGGGAGGTCCTGCTTGTCAATCGAACAGTAAATACATTCCCGAAATGAATGTTTTATACTCATATTAAGGGTAAACTATTGTTGAATGTTGGCCTGAACCAACTCAAAAAGTTAAAAGGTCATACACATCGAAAATATAAGATAAGTCAGTCAAGATACCATGTTGTTGTCTATCACATCAATCGTAATATAACAACAAACGTCGCGTATTGGGAGCATGGTGCACAGAAATATGATATGTGCGGACACGAATACCGCCCCAACACCTCGTGGCTGTTGTAGATCCCATTGTGGCTAATGTGTTGCGTGACTGTGACTAAAAATGAATGACTGAAAGATTCCAGATAGCCTTTAAAGAACGACGGTTTACATATTTATTTTTAATATTGTGTCAGCTCTAGTGAACTCGAAATGACCCATCCCGTCAAAGTATTGCACTACCGTCACTACGACCATACTTTCTAGATTTATATGCAAGAGCTTATACTGTCTTATAGCGTTTGAGTATTTCATCAATACCTTTTGCTTCAATATTTTTAGTAATAGCTTATATGAACATTGTTGACCGTATATAAGCTGCTTTTTCGGTTTGATTTCATTCTCTCAAACATACATACATACATACATACATACATACATACATACTTTCAATTATAAAACTTTACTTTTGGATTTGGATTTTTCTTTTCAAGTAGCTTTAAGAATTTTTCAGTCATATTGCTACGATGTATGCAGTATGACAGTTTATAGTGATGTCTAGCACTGGGACATCATGGTTCAGACATGTATGATGATGTCCCACCCAGTCACATTATCCTGACAGCAGGCCCATCAGTCCTAACACTGACCTCTTAATGCTGAGCGCCAAGCGGTGCTGATGTTAGTAACATTTTTGTAAGTCTTTGGTATTTCTCGGCCGGGCATCGAATGCACGACTTCCGGCGTCCGAGGCGGACGCTCTAACCACTAGGCCACCGGAGCGGTTTCACCGTGATCTAAAAATGGTATCAATCTTCTTGTATAGTCACACAGGGGTCACTTTCACTGATCATAATCCGTGTGTATCTGGATACATAATTGGCGTTCGCCAGAGTAAGTAAAAATTATGGGATAGAAGGCCTTAATTTATGAATTCCTGAAACCATTTTTAACAGAAAACGGCAAACCATGAATTATCTTGTCACTTCTTTGAATCATTATAGAACTTAACATCAATGAGAGCACAATTTTATCAGGCGTTTTGTCAGTAATTATTATGAATTCTCAGTAATTATTATGAATTACGCCTCCCACGTCTGATGATATTCTGTATAAACAAGAAACTTATCTTCATTCGATAATAAAATATCGTTAAATATATGGACTATGAAAATACCACCCAGCCAAATAGCAGTCCATACGATAGCTGACATTTCGAGCACTTCGCCAATATATGTTATATTATCAATCTGTTTCTCACTCTATTCAAAAAATAATAAATTAAACAATAAACATAAACAGTCTAAAATGAGAAAAATGGAGAGGGAGAGAGAATGAGAGAGTTGGAGGGGAGGGATAAGGGGAATAGTGGGAAAGAGATGATAATTAAAACTAATTGACGATTTAATTTTGATAAAGCTAGTTCACTAATGCGACTAAGATTCGCAGAAAATATATGCAAGCTCGATGTCCTAGGCAGTTGTAAAAAAAGAAATTTTTATAAAGAATAAAGAAATATAGGAAACCCAGAAGTTACCATATTTCTTTACTGTTTTGCTCTGCATATATTTACACTCTTCGGCTTAATCATCGAAACTAATGAATATTCACTTATCCACCTTATTTGCTTATTTTTCAAGGTACAAACTGATGTAACTACTCATATATTCTGAAAATATCATGAATACAAAATGAGCATTATTATAAAATTTAGGAAAATAAACATTACAGAGAATTACAGTTGCCCCCCAAAGCTTGGCAGAAGGTTTAGCAGTGTCCGCTATCATCCACATTACATCATTATTGAACAACTTCAAAATGATCTGCAGCCAAGTTGGATGTTTATAACTTAGATATTTGCCTACAAATCAAGATCACATTAATGAACAGGCTAACACGTACTGGAACACCAAGTAGCCGGATAATAGTACAAGAAGTGTGTGATATTAGGTTATAACTATCCTAGATCAAAATTAGCCCCGATATAGTTTTACCCGAAATATTTGTCTATCTTCTTAATATGTGCGCTTTGAACAATTTGTTTATAACATACGCTACTAAATATGCACTGGATTTACTCGTCAAAGTTATGTAAATGATTGTATAATAATATTTGTCATATGACTGTTTCTAGGGCAATGTTTTATTTCTTAGGAACATAACGCGGTGACTTACTTACTTACCCTACTTTATAGACCCATATCGAGGTGGTTTAATTAATCTCTCTTGAAGATTGGCCATTGACTGCTAAATCCATAAAATTAACAGCAAAATAGCAAAGTATTTAACCTTTTAAAATATTAGAAAATCTATATAACTAAATCGAGCAATTACTTCAGTATTTTAGCGCTTACAATGACGGCATGATCAGTTAGTGTTTCCACTCAAAAATAAATAGGAAACATACACCTTTACAGGTGCGTGTACACACCCAAATATGATCTGATGGAATACTAATATGTCAGCTTTGTTTATCGATGTTCATAATCAGCTCGGGGCCCCGAGTGGCCGAGTGGTCTAAAGCGCTCTCCGTTACGGATCATTGCCATCTCACCTCTGTTTGCGTGGGTTCGAGTCTCTGATTCGGCCAATGTGGGTATGTGAGTAGCTTCTCGTGGGTCGGTGGTTCTTTCCGGGTTTTTTCCGGGTACTTCCTCCACCAATAATACAGGCCGCCATGCATAGCCTATCGTGTGCTGAAAAATGGCGTTAAACTCCGCAACAACAACAACAACAACATAATCAGCTTCGTAGCATTGCATGGCTCTCTATATATTTTTCAATGGGTGTGAAAGGAACATCACATTGATGTATTTGCTAAATATATTACCACATTATCCACAGTGTTTATCGAGGAAGTAACTGATTCGTTTTCCTTTTAAGATAAAGATTGAACTGTGCAGTGGTTTAATCAACGGGAAGTGAGTAAATCTGGTATTTTACGCAACGTCTTTAGACAGTTCAGATGTTTCATTAATTATACACAAGGTAACCTGAGCAACTAAAGAAGCGTATTCTCATCGATTTATAACTGAAACGTGAAGAAGTTGTGTCGAGCTGCATTTAATTAATATTATATAGGAAGATGTATGTTGTCTATTAGGGCACAAAACAGTAAAAACAAAGTGACATATATTTCAACTCTTCTGGTGCTACTATCACGTACTAAAATCTGAATTATTTTTGTTTGCTTGCAAAATTCAAATTATCTCAGTGTTCTCCAGATGTCATTTAATCAACATGACGCTGCTGTAAAATTCAATATTGTAACCAAGTGACGTCATTTTGGCCAATGAAAACATTTTAACAAGGTAATTCTTTGATACAATTTATCACGATCAATATCTGCAGAGATTACGAATCGATATGGTCTCCGGTAACCCATGGTTGGGACGAATAGAGCAGCACACTGATATTAAATTAACATGAAACATGTCCATTGGATAGCTCGAAATATATTTTAAAACAGTCGTGTTACATGCAGAAAGTGCATCACCCAAAATATTTAAATATTAGTTTATTGATAAGATATAACTTATTGCTCAGATATATTTAGAGATATAATTATTAGAGTTTTAGTTTACATCTTAAAACGAAATATGGCAAGTCGCTTTGAAACAAATTATATATATATATATATATATATATATATATATATATATATATATATATAGAGAGAGAGAGAGAGAGAGAGAGAGAGAGAGAGAGAGAGAGAGAGAGAGAGAGAGGGAGGGAGACAGAGAGAGATAGCAGTAATATCATTGTTGTTGTTGTTATTATTATTAGTATTATTATTATTTGCATTAATAGTAGTAGACGTAGTAGTAGTAGGAGTAGTACTATAGTTATTGTCTATTATCCCGACACACATGTAACCTATCCTTTTGTATAACCTCTAATATATATATATATATATATATATATATATATATATATATATATATATATATATATATATATAGATAGATAGATAGATAGATAGATAGATAGATAAATAGATAGATAGATAGATAGACAGATAGATAGATAGATAGATAGATAGATAGATAGATAGATAGATAGATAGATAGATATTACATTAGGATGAATTTATGTGTGGGTATATATCTGGGTGTTTCGATAAATACCTAGAAAATTGAATGGATCGATGTATATATGCAATGATGCGTGGATGCGTTTTCCAAAAGCTGAAGGTGTGAAGTTTAGTAAAATTTCTAAAATCTTAATGTCTGAAAGACCTCTTAATTATATTGTGCATAATGAAAAACTATATGTTATGTGTCAGGGTATCTTCATACAAGACTACCGATTAAATGTACATACTATTGCAAACATTATCTTCAAACTTAAGTCTTTCAAAAGCTGAAAAAGAGGAGTTAACGACATGATCAATCAGAAAATACGATGTCTAGTCATTAATACAGCATATCTTCTGACAAGAAGGATCTATGCCATTAAATGTGCTGACAAAAGACACATCATCAAGAAAACCCACGTGAATGTCAACAAACAGTACAACTTGAATAAACACCCAGTTGAGTCCCTCGAGAGGTATTACTGATTGAATCTAACCTGAGATGGACTGACATATATTGCTCACGTATAGAAACATATTGGATGCTTTAATTGACAAGGTATGGGGAGTTTGGCCAAAATAAAGATCTTCCTGTTTCAGTCTTATCAAACTTAAAGTCAATCATCAGTTTTGCACCCGACGTCAATTTTGCGCTAACTTCTACCCAAGTAATTATGTAATGTATTATTATTATTATTATTATTATTATTATTATTATTATTATTTATACTAACCTTTGGTATAACCTCCTTGATAAACACTATCCGGATATAATCTCTCTAATGAATCATGCATAGGTGGATTACTACTCCTTGATTCATAACTCAGCATAAGTTCAAATCAAAGAGATTCCTCATCAGTTCTGCACAGCCGTTCATTGTTATATATCTTGTGGTCAATACCTCCTAGTAATTATAGCATGTACGAACGTAAGAGTCTAAAACATTTCGTAGATTTTGTGTTAAGTACTTGAATTTCTTATGTAAGTTTTTATATTTTAACCTTGATGAAAGCTAGTTTATCCGGAACCGTTGCATCTTTTGTGCCCAAAGTACCATATTACCGTCTATATAACATTAATTTGTAACCCGGATGCCTCATATAGCTAATATCAGGTCTGGCACTATGTCTAATGGTCGGATGACATATGCATATTAGACAGCTCTTGTCAACACTACGAACAACATTTTGTTATGCAGAGAGTGACACTACTCTATACATAAATCTCCTTCTTTGCTCATAACCTTGTTGAAAGTCATGCGCATTGTCTTAGAGGTTAGAATGGTAATCCCAGTCAGGTGCACCAAGTTAAATGCAGGAAACTGAGATATTATGTCAAATTAGAAGAGTATATTGATAACGTATGGTATCTTATTTCTATGTGTGTATGTATGTATGTATTTATGTATGCATGTATGTATGCATGCATGCATGTATGTATGTATGTATGTATGTATGTATGTATGTATGTATGTATGTATGAATGTGAAAGTGTCGAAAAAGTGATATAAAAATTGCGTGACCAAATCTTCGTCAGTTGACTATTAGAGATGTCAAACGCATCGGATCGAACCTCGATTGCCACAGAGTACAGAAATTATCCTTAATACAATTTACTTCACAACCATGTTCATGGAAATGGTCATGTGTGATACTGGCAACTCTTTACCTTCTAACGCACAGTCCGTACACCGCTTCTTGGAATCCTGTAAGTAGAATAGTGGGACGATCTAGGGACAATGGGACTTTAATGTTAAAACAGGTGGTCTGTAACCTGGGGACAATGGGAATTTAACATGGGGAATTTTAACAGGGGTGGGACGATCTAGGGACAATGAAATGGAACTGTCTAGGGACAACGGAAATTTAACATGGTGGGACTGTCTAGGGACAATGGAAATTGAACATGGGGGATTTATATAACACAGACAATATACAACAGACAAAACACTGATAAAAAAAATTATAATACATTTTCTGAATTGTTAGGCAATAATGTCAATTTCTTTTCGAGATCAATGAGGGGCCTTGAAAAGGGACTTTGGGTTTATGTTAACATACAATGCCATTAACATAGAGGGGATCGTAAAGGTCTCCTTCTTTTCATCAAACTTTGACTCACTTCTGGTCCGTAAATTAAAACCCTCTTTAAACAGCATTGCCTCTGCACGTAGATTCTTCTCTTCCAAATGCTTGTATCCGTCATCTTGACAATGGTCCACGATGATCTAACATACATGGGTAAATCCGTACGGAACATCGTTGAATATACGAGAGTAGATTATTCTACGTTGGTCCACATGTTGTTGACGAGAACAAGTGAGTGAATGCAGCGAACTGTGGTTATTTATAGGGGAAGGGAGGATCGAAACGGATTTAGTTCATTGACGAATCCAAACACGCGTTACGAAATTCACTCACCATTCGTCAAATGCGAAATATTTCAAACATGACGGAAACTCAAAAGACGATTAATTGGGGTGCACCAGCCGTGGAAACGAAAAGCGATGGAATAGCATCGACTACCCGAGTTAACCCGGACTTACTTCCAGAAAATGTGAATTTTAATTGGGATTTTGTGGATTTTCTTTCGCAAGAACTTGTTCCGGTACCCGTACCTTCGCCACCTTATCCTTCTGTATCACACGTGAAAAATTTTAAACATAGACGGTAAGAAGAATTGGAGAAATTTATATAGCAGCAAAAGGAAGCAGAACAAGCTTTTCTCCTACAACATCAAGAAGAAGAGGTAAGAAGGAAACAACAAGAAGAATAAAAAAAAAAAAAAAAAACAAACAAGGCTTTGAAAGTCAAACGGTCACGATACTGTTAAACATTTTAGCGGAGTTAATAAGTCTGAAACAAATGTGTCATACTTCATGTTGAACATTTCGATACCATTACCAGTATAACTGCATTCTTGAGATACTGATATTACTGTGAGAAATGTGACTATGGCTATAACAATCGAGAGCAACACAAGCATTAAGGATGGAAATGCTCAGGATGTTTGGTCTCTCAACCCTGTCTAGACAAAGGACAAGAACGAGTACATTGCCCTGCTTCTTTTGTCAGCCCTGACTGTTCCCAACAACATTTGAAGACACAAGGTTCACAGCAGAAATGTGCTTGTCAATTCCTGAGATTGTGTCCTACGTGTGGACAAGGCATATTTATCAATAATGCCAAGGCACACGTATGTCCAGGAAAGAAACGATGTCACATTTGTCACCAAATCGTGGACTTGGAACATCAATGCTACATTTAAAAATACCAACCCCAAGAGGAAAATGATGACCACAAGAAGAAAGGGAATTTCATCTTTTTCGATTTTGAATGCATGTAAGAGACCGGCTTTCACATTCCTAATTTCTGCGTGGCTCATCGAGCGTGCGAGAAGTGCATTCAAGAGCCTATTTTTTGCCATTTCCCTCACTGCAGCAAGATTCCTGGAGGACGAGAAAAAATCTTTCGGGGACCGAACACGCTAGCCGAATTCGCCCAATGGATCTTATACCCCATCGATGAAACATGGAGCCAAGAGGACATCGACCGTTACGGAGATTGTCATCGCCATGTCACAGTGATGGCTCACAAATTCTCGGGATACGATGGGCAGTTTCTTTTGAGATAATATACGGAACTAGGCACCGCACGTCCTAGAGTTACTTTGAACGGAGCCAAAATCATTTCCATGCAAGTGTGACAAGTACAGTTTAAAGATTCAATGTGCTACTTGACCATGCCTTTGAGTCGAATGCCTAAAACTTTTGGAATGACAGAAGTGGCTAAAGGCTAATTCCAGCACTTTTTCAGTACTGAAGCCAATCATCAAGCTGTTCTACCCCATTTGCCTGAGGCTAAAGACTACGACCCCGACAACGAGAAGCTTTCTACGCTTGGTACCAGGCCCATGCTTCAGACCCTTTCGACTTTCAGGAAGAATTGTTAAAGTTTCTGTGGAAAATTTCGAGAACTGTTCATGGAACACGGAGGGGTCGATCCTTTGAAAGAAGTTGCATCATTGCCAAAGCATGTTCCTTAATGTACCGCCAACGATTCATGCCTGAAAACACACTGGCTATCGCCAGCCCTAAAACGACCAACTTTGTCAAACGTCAATACTCGGTCAAAGCCCTACGTTGGTTACAGTGCTTGTGCGACAAGGAAGACAAATGGATTCAGCATGACCGCAATAAAGGTGGCGAAAAGACCATCGGAACGTATTTGGTAAATGGCTGCGACTTAGAAAACCCCAAGATCAAGTTCAACGGTTGTTTATTTCACGGATGTCCCGTCTGCTACCCTGAACGTAACACTAAAAATCAGATTTTACAACGAACAATGGAAGACTTGTACCTGGCCACTTGTCAGCGACGCTTGAAGTTAGAACGTAAAGGATACCAAGTGGTCGAAATGATGGAACACGAGTACGATCACCGTTTGAAAACGATCTCGAGTTTAACCGTTTGAAAACCGATCCCGAGTTTAAACGCATCGTGGAAAGTTACAAGTTGATGGACCCCCTGAACCCTGGGGATAGTTTCTACAGAGAAAGGACAAATGCCACCTGTTTGTTGTACCGAGCCAACGAAGAGAAAGGAGAAGAAATCAAATATTTGGCCGTGTGTGTACTGAATCCCTACGTGTGCAAATATTGTCGTTTTTATGCAGGGCACCGCAATTGCTAACGGAACATATCGACCTGGACCACATTCGACAATACGAAGGCTTGATCAAATGTAAAGTCTTGCCTCCCACAGACTTGTACCATCCCTTCTTACCTCACCATTGCCAAGGAAAACTGATGTTTCCCTTGTGCCGTACTTGTGCCGAAACGTGCAACCAAGACCAACCTTGTCAGCACACCCAGGAAGAACGCGCCTTGACGGGGACTTGGGTTAGCGTGGAATTGTTCCAAGCTCGGGACATGGGATACTAACTCTTAGAAGTGTACGAAATTTAGCACTTTCTAAAGACACAACAATACCACAAAGGTGACATAACTCAGAAAGGAATTTTCTCAGACTACATAGATGCCTTTTTAAAATTGAAGCAAGAAGCTATCCTTCCTGGTGTCACACACACGAAGACCAAAAGACATTCAAAGCAAAATACTAGGAAGAAGAAGGTATCACTTCAGACAACATCGAAAAAACGAAGGCAGGCGATCGTTTGCCAAAGTGATGTTAAATTGTTTGTGGGGTAACATGGCACAGCGACCGTGCTTACCCAAGACGGAATATTTGACAGAACCTTCTCGCCACTTCCAGATAATTCAGGACAAAACCATATACATGAAACACGTTGACGTCGTTCGTGATGATTTGATTTTAGTCAATTACGAAGATCTGAACTTTGTACAAGCCGACGAATTTGGAAATGTCATCATTGCAGCTTACGCGACAGCCCATGTTCGCTTAAAATTGTACGAAGCTTTAGAACTGTTAGGAGATCGCCTCCTGTACTTTGACACGGACAGTTGCATTTACATCGATCGCCCGGGTCAACATCACCCTAACATCGTAGGAGACCGTTTAGGAGCCTGGACAGACGAGCACCCTTGACGACAGGATTCTAAGTTTCGCGAGTGGCGGTCCTAAACATTACGGCTACGAATACCGGGACAAACAAGGAAAAGTGCACACGGAGTGTAAAGTGAAAGGACTGACTCTCAATTATCGTACCGGTCGGGTGGTGAACTTTGGGGTATTGAAAGAAGCCTTGCAGTCTGGAGAGGATGAAATCTTTAAAGTGACCACCCGTGAAACGAACAAGATTGTACGTGTACCCACTCATCAAATCGTCAGTCGACCCTTGCAAAAAGTCTATCAAATTGTGTAACAGAAGCGAGTGCGACTTCCCAACCACTTCACTTTGCCATACGGTCACATCGATATTGGTCAGCATATAAAAATGGACAATATACAATATCGATAGTTCATTGCGACTACCAAGACCAAGCGAACAAGATGAATACTTTCAGAGAAACACAAAACAAGTTCAGATTGCCACAATTCAAGTTTGGGGTCTCTAAAATGGAGTGAGATGGTGAGCCTTGCGATGTGAGCGATGCTGTACGATATGACCTCAGTGATGCAGTAAATCATCATGGGAACCTTAGTATCACTACTCTTATCGTGGAAAGTGATGCTATACGTGTCAGACCTGATGGATGCGCAAGCGATGCCACTCGTTGTTTTTGGACAATTTACTGGGTTTCATGGTGTATGTGGATGTCAACTTTCACGTCTACCACCCTACGGATGTCATCCAGCCCTGAGCAAACTCCTATTGATGTCACCCTACCCTCATCGAGAACCTGTGAAAGACGAATATTCGTTCCCTGTGCGTTTGCCTGAACACTGCAATTTTAAAATGGTTTTCAATCGTTCAAAGGAAAATGGCCTAAATATCTGGGAGGACCAATCCCTGAATAATTAGCCAGAGCCGGATCTTTTTTTACTTGGGCGAAGGGGATAAAGTGAAGTCTTTCAGTTGCGGTGTGTCACTTCACCACTGGGAACCACAAGATTCGGCCTACCTGGAACATGCTCGATGGTCCCCCAGTTGTCACTGTTACCTTTAGTTGGACGATATCAGTAATCCCTGAATGGATACTTTACAAGAGAACATTCGTGGCTTGCCTGTGGAGTTGAGTAAAAGGATTTACCGAGAACTGGTCAAAATAAAGGTCAAACGTAAAGAACAATTGCATCCGTGACGTCACCGGTGTTTGAAGCACTGGTACCTGAATGCTATAAGAGGAGTGATTCAGTTGAAAGTGTTTTGTTGGTCAGACCTTCATCAACTACCCCTTCGTTCAAAGGATTGCTTTGTTACTGATGATTATATTTGCTACCAGGTAGATTTACTACAACAAATTTCAGAGGAAGAAGAGTTAAAGGAATACCACAGTCGTTTACAGAATGAAACCTTAGTGAAAGTGGAAACTTCTGTACGAACTGTGACGTGCAAGTTAGGTTAGTGACTGGACGATTTAGATTTGCTACTGGAGTAAAACTATCTCTGACCAGACAGGACACTTATTGTCTCCGACAAATGTTTTTTTATTAGTATGACTTATTCATGGATGCTTTACAAGAGAACATTCGTGGCTTGCCTGTGGATCTGAGAGAACGCATTTACTGAGAACTGGTCAAAGTACATGTCAAACGTAAAGAACAATTGCATCCGTTACGTCACCGGTGTCTAAATCACTGGTACCAGAATGCTATAAGAGGACTGATTCATGAGAAAGTGTTCCAGTGGTCAGACCTTGTTAAACACTTCGAGGTCGCAAATGGTCAACATGTTCATGATTTTCGTTAGTTCGAGATGCACCTACTGCAACGAATTGAGGCAGATGAGTTGAAGGATTACACACATTTTTTTACCTGGAATCTGCTTAGTGGAAGAAGAAACGTCTGAACGAGCTCTGGACTGTAAGATAGTGCTTGGAAGATTTAGATTCCTCTCTGGAGAACAAAGATCTCTGGGCAGAAAATACATGAATTGCTTCCGAAAAAGAGAGAGTATAAAAACAGGCTGCCATGCCAAGGCTTTTATCAAAAGTGTTTTAACAGATTCCGTGGAAGGAACTCAATGGCAGGATTCACGCCGTGGATGATTATCATCATTTAGTACAAGAACTGTTTCCGTTCAATTTGAGTCGACACGTGGTGTGTGTCTTAGTGACCTGTTTTCTGTGATTTCATTTACCAGCCGATTCGTTGTGGACTCTTTACGAACATCACTTACCACCCGAATGGCCTTAAATGATCACGAGAGACTCACTTTGATCAAAGCCTTGCGTTTTCATCTGGATACCTCTCGACCTCTACGGGAACAAAAGACTCGTCAACTTTTAGCTACCGAACAGGTGTATGACGATGTGTGTGTAGCTTGTGACTTATACGCCCATTGAACAGATGTCCGTGACTGGAAAAATGTTCTGAGGCTTGGATCCAAGAAGTGGCCTACTATGCTCGAGTGTTGTCCAAGGACATAAGCCACTTTTCAACCAGTGTTAGTGACAGCGCCAGAAGAACCCGTCACAGAGGACAGTACCGTCATGGACATTGCTGAAAGACTCTTTCGGGAGGACACTTGTGTGACATTAACCGCTGTAGAACTTGTCAGAACATTACCCAAAACATGTACATAAACTTCTTTCTATTCCACTGTAATCGTGTTCATGTTCATTTTATCGTCGTACTTAAGCCTTTGGCTTTTATGTATTTTAGTATTTCGTGTTTATTTTTAAAACATCAATAAACGTGTCCTTAAAAAAGTATAAAAACTCTTGTCGTGTCTGTTTTCGTGTCACAAGTGACATTCCTGACACTCTGGCTACATCTACTGTATCTGCTCCATCTTCGTCCACTTTCAAAGTCATCGACGAACACTTAGATCGTTCCAGTTGGGAGGCTTTGTATCTTCGCCATCCCTTTAACATGCTCATTGCTGGACCTAGCGATTCAGGCCAAATCGAATATGTCAAAAATTTGATCGAACCTAAACATCATTTGATCGATCGTCCACCTCAACGAATAGTGTAGTGTTACAAAGAGTAGCAATCGGGGTACAGCCTCTTGCGAGCAAGTCAAGGCGTTTCCATCGTGTGTGTGGAATGCATTCCTAACAAAGACGACGAAATCGTGTCTGACCCCCGTCAAACCCATTTGGCCATTTTCGAAAACATGTTAGGAGATAACTAAGAAGAAATTAAAATTTGATTTATCACCGTAATGCCAGTGTCATTTACCCTACTCAAAATTTGTCTGAACAAAGTAAAGCCCATCGTACCATTAGTCTCAATGCTCATTACGTGGCCTTGTTTAAATCGCAAGTGTAAGTCTTAGCCAAACAGTTAGGTACGCCTTTGTTCACTCGGGCATACGACGATGCCACACAAACTCCACATGCCTATTTAGTCGTGGATGTGACACACACAAACCCCGATTGTTTGCGATTTCGTACCCATTTGTTTCACCACTGGTGTGAAGACGGAGGGCCTGTCCTGTACATGTTTCCGTCCTCGAATTAATGCAAAAAAAAAAATCTTTAAAAACCTCGGACACTTTTCGTCAACATGACGTCCCTTCAGTCTCATCTTCCCGTCAAATTGATTCGTGCCTTGCTTGGCATCAGTCGCGCAAAAAATCCATAAATACGTGCTCGTGTCTTAGAAGCCAGTCTCAAAGAAGACTTACGACGGTTCACGGTGAAGCACGTCAATTACTGCAAGGTATCATTCAGATTCCTCATCAAACCAAACGCTTTTTTGATAGAAACACAGTAGCTTTGACCCAACTGGCCGATCCCAGCATTGACACTCAAACCAGAAAGCATATCATCTTGAAACCTGGAGGGAGCGGTACTCTAGGAGATGTTATCATTCGCTCCCTCTTAATATGGGATCCTAATGCTCCCAAAGTTCTCCCCAAGAAAAAAGCCAAACGAAGCCCCAAGAACAGCAACGGCGTCAAGACCAGGTCACAACCCCGGACGAAAAAAGTCTTCAGAAAAAGAAACAGAGAAGTCCTCAGAAAAAGAAAAGCCCACAGAAAACAGCTTCTAGTCGCACGAGAGGCACTTCTAAAAAGGACGCAAGCTTATATTCGCAAACCACGACCTGCAATGACGCTGATTGCGTCTCCGGTAGCCTCAGCTTCATCCACTTCTCCGTTGATGACCCCATGGAGGCTCATGTCTCCAAGAACTTCTCTTCCAGTGGTTGCACCCTCCTCCTCTTTAACTGCAGTGACAGCTGCTCACAAAGTACTTGCTGCCAAAATCAAAGTCCAAGAGAGATCGGGCATGTCACAGAGAATACTGGATTTGTCAAAGCAAGAACTGACTCGATTTAATCCGTAGCGAACCCCTGCACGACGTGTGATGCCTGTCCTCAAGTTTATACGACGTGAAGACAAACAGTGGTAACGCGTTCCAGTATAAAAAAGGCCTGAGACAATGCAGGGCTATCAATGTTTTTGTGCTCCTTAAGAACCAAGGATGTCACACCTACCCAGAAAACATCAATCTTCGAAACCCAAAGGAAAGAAAAGGAAAGAACTGCCTCCTCGTTTAGTCAAACATGGGGACAAAAGAAAATACCCATTCGTCAAAAGAAGAAGATGTTGTTCCAACGTGGAGGAATTTTGCTCCTCTTGTTAGGACCTTTGTTGAAAGGAGTCTAGGGAACCATGTGGGCGTAACACGTGGGAGCAAAATAAAAAGGACCTCTGGAGTCCCAAGATCTCATACGTAATCTTTGACATCGAATGGAAGGACGAAAACTAGCTTTAGTGCCTTACAAACGATGGATGGAATACCATCGTTGGCAATAACAACGAACCCCGCATTTGCCTCCCAATCCCAATTTGACCGAGATGTCGCAGTTACAACACGAATTGCAGTCATTGATGGATCGCCACGATTTGTCCGATAAAGAAAAATCGCAAATGTACGGTCAACTCTTGCAAGGACTGCAACAATTTCAGCAGAAATCTTAAGACGAAACAGCGCTACACACTCTGAAAGATTTTAAGACCTTGATGAAAAGTCCATCCCTCACACCATCATTACCACTACAACTGCCAGTGACCAAGACAGAAAAAGGAGAAAAAGAAGAAGGGTTTCAAACTCCACCAGAAAAAGGACGCAAGTTAACAAAACCACCTACTTCAGAATTGAATGGATTAAAAAGATGATGACCACCCCTTCTTCATAAGAAGAGAAAAATAAGGTGAAGAAAGAATTGAAACAAGAACCGATAAACCCTGTTCAGACATCCTTCTCCTCTACACCTATTGCTGGCCGCACACGCAAAGCATTACAAAAAAAGAAAATACCACACGAGAAAAAGAGTAGCATCATCAAGGAATGGGTGCATTCTTGACAAACAAAGAAATGGAGACGGTGTTAGCCAGCATTTACTACGATCCCTTCCATCCTGCAGGTTACGGAGTAGTTCAAAATTGGTATCGTACTGCCAAAACTCGACTGAAAAGTCTCCGTTTACCTCAAGTGCAATGATGGGTACAAGAATAATCTACCTACACTTTACACAAACCCATTCGCCGCATGTTTTCCAGAATCACACTCAAGTGTAAGGCATCGCTCATCAATGGCAAGCCGATTTAGCCGATGTCTCTCATTTGGTCAGCTACAACCGCGGCTATAAATATTTGTTTTGTGTCATCGACGTCTTTTCCACATTTGATTCGGTCGTGCCATTGACTTCCAAATCGAGCAACGAGTTAGTGCCAGCCCTGCAACGGGTGTTGAAACAAAGTGGTCGTCACCCTCTTTGATGGCAAACGGTCAAAGGTACCGAATTTCTAAACCAAGCTTTCCAAAATGAATTAAAGAAACGTGACATTCATTTTTTACCACCGAGAATCCCGAAACCAAAGCCAGCATCGTGGAACGTCTTCAACGTACCTTGAAAGAAAGCATGTGAGAATATGTTAAGTATCACCACACTCTCAAGTACATTGACATCTGTCCGCACCTGGTGCAAGCGTAAAACCAATCTTACAATTGACGCATTCGACGTGCCCCGCAAGAGGTGACTCCTGACAACGAAGTGCTGGTTTCTGATCGCATGTTTGGTATGTCCCCGACGGTGGCAGTCCCTAAGAAATGTTAAGTGTTGACCGTAGGAGATTGGGTACGCATTGGCAAAACCAAACGCACTTTCGACCAAAGATACTTACCTAACTGGACCACTGAATTGTTTCGTGTCACTGGACGAGTGCATGGCCGTCATCCTGCCGTCTATAAATTGGAAGATGTCAACGGAGAAGTGTTAAAATGAACCTTTTATTTGCCCGAGTTACACCATGTCACCAAAAGAGAAGACGACGTGTACGACATCAAAAGCATTCTCGAACGCAGAACCCATAAAGTGGGGAAACGACGTGTCAAAGAAGTCAAAGTACGTTGGAAAGGATATCCACCCAGTGTTGATTCTTGGATCGACGCTTCGCAAGTCATCGGCTATAAAATGAAGTGACCATCATGCACTTTAACACAGCCTCAGCTAGTGCTACCACTGAAGCGATCACTCCTTCACCCAGTTCTTATTTGTAAGAATTACAAAAGCAACCCATGTGGGTGTGGTGTTGAGAACGTGTGCCTAAAACGCAAATCATCCTTTTTTTGCCAAATCTTTGTGGTGTATTGTGTCATCAGGGCAGCCATTGCCAATTTTAGTTTGCAACAAAGAGACAAAAAATTGTGGACCATTTTATTGAGCAGTTGCATCGGTTACCTGCTTCCCAATCCCTCCGTGAAATTCACATCGAACGGGAACAACAGCAATCTAGTGTCCAGTGCCAGTCACCACTCTAACAACAACAACCCCCTTTTGGGTGGAGACACTCCTCTGACTTCCAGTAACCCCTCGGACAGCCACATAACTCTGGAATTATGAGTCACCATAGTCAATTTTACTTAACCTTACCCAGTGACAGTTCCATGTTTCCCAATAACACTTTGTGTTGTTAGATGGTACATCCAATTAAATCACGAAGCCCATTGGGAAGTTGCTTTAGTGGAAATCATTCACCCGACCCAAGTCCTCAATGTCCTTCCCGATCAAAATTTTATTCAGTGGAAGTTCATGACCAGCAAATGCAACAGTACTTGAATACCCATGTAAAATATGATAAGAAAACACGTGACTCAGAAACGCAAAAGTCAACCTATCACTTGATCATTCCCCCAGACTATTATTATAGTGGTCAACATTTGGTGAGCACCATTGCATCCAGGTTTAATGTCGTGTTTCTTAAAACTCTGGAGAGTGTCAGAAAAAGTTTCACCCTTGCGTACCATCAAGTAGCTCGTTGCCTCTTGATGAAATTTCCTGAGGGGAGCAAGGTGCTGTCAATTTATTTTGTCCTGAATTGTTTGACATGTTGGGTGGGGACATGTAGATGAGGATGAAAATGATCAAGGAAAAACGAATTACCAGTCATTTCCGAAAACGATTATTTTACCAAGTTTTTCCTTCCCCAGTAGAACTGAACCAAGGACTGAATTTGATCGTTGTGTACTCCAATGTGGTGGAGTATAACGTGGTGGGACACACCTCAGTACCGTTATTGAGTGTCATTCCTTTAAAAGTGGATTCTGCCACGAACGCTGACGAGGAAGGTGGAAACACTTATCACGTTCACCGTGAATTTTTACGTCCTCACTATTTGCCCGTCAGCAAGTCTCATTTTTACACTGTCAACATTGCTATAAAAGGAGATCTGGGGCAAAATATTCCATTCACCAAAGGGAAAGTCACGATGAAACTCCATTTTCAAAAACGGTTCTCTAACGACTCGTAAGTCATGTATCCAGTATACCGAGCCGTTGCTCGACAGCGATGACACCGTTTAGGAGATATGCTAAAATCAGCCTTCCGTTCGGTGGCCCCAGTTTTGAAACAGATGGTGACATGAGGATTGCACGCCTTGAAAGATGCCGCATTGATACACGGTACAGAATTTCTCCAAAATGTCATCATCGACAAGCAAAACCCTAAAGGCGCATTCTTGAGAGCACGCAAACATGTCTTGTTGCAAACAGTCAAAGACATTTTAGGCCGACGAGAAACACCTATAAATGCCCTGCACGCTGACGAGTCAAGGAATTCTGCTTCCCTGATGCCACAGCAAGTACAAGGCAGAAAGAGACGACGAAGAAAACACTCCTTCACAAGACTTCACACTTCTAAAGCTAGAAAGACAAAGAAAAGAAGAACCGTTCGAGACTTAGACGTTTTTGATTCTTAAATTATTGAGAAGCCAAAAAATGATGTACCGAGAGTCTTGCGCTTGTTCCAAGTCGGAACTGGATCTTTTTGTCATGCCGCCTACCATGATGACGATGCGAGAATCCCAATGGGTGGAATTTCAACCCGTCTCCACATTGACATATTCCAATCCCATCGAGTTTGAAATCAAAGGACAGCCCGAGGATTACATCGATCTGAATAGTAGTTACCTGTACCTGAAGGTCAATGTTTTAGATAAGGCTGGAGGTGGTAATGACGGTGACGAGAAAGTAGCTCCCGTCAACAATTTCATGAATTCCTTGTTTAGCTGAGTGGACTTATTCTTGAATAACAAACTAGACAGTAGCAGCATTGATACTTATCTGTATCGTGCCTACCTGGAAAATCTCTTGACGTACGGAATAGACGCCAAAATCACTCATCTCAATGTCTGTGTGGTATGGGAACCTGACGATGCGGGCGAGTTTGACGAAACTGAAATTAATAAAACCAAAGCACACAATAGGGATTTGTAGAACGAAGAGACAAAATCAAAGAGGGAAATAGTTTAGAACTGATGGGTCGTTTGCATTTGGACATGTGGTTGCAAGAAACGTATTTGCTGAACGAAGTGAATGTCCGCTTGAGACTGAATCTCAGCAGTACCGGTTTCCATTTAATGGCTGATAGTACCGACTACAAAACCATCATCCAAGAGGCCAGACTCTACGTACGACGCGTGGCAGTGTTACCTAAAGTGAGAAACGACATCAGTCACACGTTGAGCAGAACGACCGCCAAGTATCCAATACGACGTGTGGAAGTGAAAAGGTTCACCATTCCCACTGGACAGCGATCCATGATCAAAGCTCATCTGTTCCAAGGACACTTACCCAAACGTTTAATCTTTGGTGTGGTCAAAAATACAGCCTTAAACGGAGTCCACAATCAAAATCCTTTCCACTTTCAACACTTGGCGTGTCCAACATTGAAGTCAGTCGCGATGGCAAGACCCTGTGTACCCGACCTTTCGAATCTGACATTGGCAAGAAGAATTACTTGAGGTCGTACTTGTCCCTGTACAAAGCCACGGGACAATTAGGAACTAACACCACTCATGGCGTTACGTACGCGTATTATGCAGAAGGCTATGCTTTGTGGGATTTTGATTTCACTCCAGACCAAGGCAGCGACGAGGGACATTTCCACCCTATAACATTCGACCAGATTCGTGTGGAAATTCAAATCTGACCGAGACGGTGAAAGTCATCCTGTATGCAGAATTCGATAATGCCATGGAAATCAACAGTTTGAGAGAATTCATTCTAGACTATTAGAAGTCATGGAAGACTGTTATCCCTCTTTACCTAGTGGAGAAACTTTGGACATGGAATGTGAGGAAAACATGAAAGGAGAACCCCAAGACAAAGACGAAGAAGTTATAATGATGAAATCCAGATAGTCGGAACAAGAAGCATATTTATTCGGCTGTTCTGCTACAGTCCTGGGAGATAAAATTAAGGAATTGATCAAGAAAGATTGCTATTATGACCGATATATCAATGATATATACATGAATAATCCGTGATGAATGCTACATTCTTGCGTTAAGTTTTTTTAATTGGTATATTTAGCTGGCTTTTCAACAAGATTATATGTTATATATGATGGATTTTCTTTGTTTGTTTCTAAAGTGAGAGTAACTGAGTTTAAGACATAAATAACAAGTGATTTTTTCAGCAACATAATATCTATCTAATATTTATATATGATTCTATATTAGATATTTTATCAATAATAATGGCGGTATCATCCGAGCATAGTCACGTTTATTTTTCTGTTCAGTGTTTATTTGTGCTGATTTTTCTATATTTAACTTATTCCCTGGTAAGACAACGTGCTCATTAATTTTTTTAGACTAAGTTATTCTTTTGGAATTATTGTCAATTCTTTCAGGTACGTTTAGAATTAAACTATTTTAAGAGAAATGTTCTTAATACTAGAGATCTCATGTAATATAACACAATTTCCTGTCAATATTCAAACATAGTATTTGATTGAAATTAATTTTTTTCTGATTGATGCAAATTTTATTAATTTAGTGTTTCCTTTTTGTCCCATTAGTTCAAACCTAGAGTGTCGAAACACATGCTATATTATGTTCTGAAAGTATATGATACATTCAAGAAGAGAGCACTAGAACTGTGTCAAGATGATTCCAGAACCATATCACGTGCTTAAGCATGGGTGATGAGAGATGACCGTGTTACTAATGAACATGAAACCATACATACATTCATACCTGCGTACATACATACATACATACATACATACATACATACATACATGCACGGATACGTACATACATACAAACACACAGATGCATACATACATACATATATACGAACACATATACAAACATACATACATACATGCATACATACATACATACATACATACATACATACATACATACATACATGCTCGCATACGTACATACATATATGTACACATATGCATACATATATACATATATACGTACATATATACATACATAAATACACACATACATACATACATACATACATACATACATGCATACATACATACATACATACATAGATACATGCATACATCCATACATACATCCATACATACATCCATACATACATACATACATACATACATACATACATACATACATGCATGCATGCATGCATGCATGCATGCATGCATGCATGCATGCATACATACATACATACATACATACATACATACATACATACGTACATGCATACATACATACATACATACATACACATGTCGTCCGCAGTTAGATCGTAGGTGAAAGAATTGAGTGTCACCAGGGTTTTTCCAATTGTCAGGAGAGCCGTTGCACTCTATAAAGGACGATCCGTTCAACATGTACCAGTTTATTAATCAACCATTCCGTACATGTCTAGGAAATAATGAGTACTCAATTATTACATAGCATACAGACTCATACACACTAACAAGCATGCAATCACGGAGATGTATGTATATATGGATGCATGCATGCATGTATGTATTTATTTATGTATGTATGTATGTATGTATGTATGTATGTATGTATGTATGTATGTATGCAAGAATGTATGTATGAATTGAGGTATGTATCGATGTATGTATTGATCAATGTATGTGCAACAACGCTTACTTCCAATTCCAATACTATTTTTAATGCAAATATCTTCCATTTTTCATATTTCTGATGCCAGGACCAATCACTACGTTTTCTAAACACAAATAACTCTATACATATTTAAAAACTAATTCTTGCATAGTCAAAGATATTGTTGTACATTACAATTAACCTTTTAAACCTTAATGAACTCTGGAACCTTGTTCGACATTGCCCATCAATTGCTAAGGAGTCAGTTTATGGTCATGTTATTTTTAGTAACGTCAACTGTATTATGTTGACGTAGATGGTTGAAGTGAAGGTAAGATTATAAATAATGTACAATAATACCTGTAATTGTTGTTTTCTTCCTCCATCCAAGCACATCACCCTCCATTTATACTAAATATTCTTATTTTCTATTTTTCTCTAGATATCATTTTCTCCCATTTATAAAAAATATTCCTGGGTCAATACCATGTATCGGTAAAGTGAAACCATTCAGTTTACCTTTGTTTAATCATCGGTGTCTTCTAAGACTTCGTATCTTTAGTGCGTTATGTATTCTTTGAAATATTGCTAAAAATAACCCAGGTTGGAATATTTCTTTTGCAATGATATTGATCAATTATTGATATGTATGTTTACCATAATATTCCCGGTTTTCTATGGACTGTTGGGTAGTCGAACAAATTTTGAAAGATATTATGACAAATTTTATTTTGTTAATAGCCCCCACCCAATTTGACAAAGAACCGTCTACGGTAAAAAAAGCAGCCAAACAATTTCACTCTAATTTTCACTTGTATTCTATATAAATGTACAATAGACATACAATACTAAATACCGTTTTTGAGAATTATGTATCCATGAAGACATGTTTTGAATATGATCAAGATAAGATGTAAATCGCATACCCAAGAACGGTGACAAGTATGTGTGTTGGTACCTAGCTTGTAGATCGTATGTTTTCATTTAATAAATTCCTTAAACAGGAAGAAGAAGAAGAAAAAAAACATTCAAATGGAAAATTCAGTTTGTATATCGTTTTACAAATATGGTACGATTTATGGAATAAAATATCAAAAACATATAAAAGTGTATAAATATACCTCCTGAATATTCAAGATGTGACGCAAATACTTCTGAATAACTGGAGAGTGTTGAAATGTCGGTGGAATTGTTTTACTATCTTTATAAGTGATTCATCCGACACTTTGCAACTCAAACGTCTATAATAATGTGTACCTAAATGAAACAAATAGCATATCAACTTTTTCACGTTCTAATCTAAGTGGAAATTAATTCTTATATACAACAATAATGATGCATTGATGCTATGTCAATGAATATTATTATATCATGACAGATACATCAATGATATATACATGAGTACTCCGTGATGAATGCTACATTCTTGCGTTATGTTTTTTTAATTGGTATATTTAGTTGGCTTTTCGCCAAGATTATATGTTATATATTATGGATTGTTTTCGTTTGTTTCTAAAGTGAGAGTAACTGAGTTTAAGACATATAAAACAAGTGATTTTTTCAGCAACATAATATCTATCTAATATTTATATATGATTCTATATTAGATATTTCATCAATAATAATGGCGGTATCATCCGAGCATAGTCACGTTTATTGTTCTGTTCAGTGTTTATTTGTGCTGATTTTTCTATATTTAACTTATTCAATGGTAAGACAACGTCCTCATTAACTTTGTTAGACTAAGTGATTCTTTTGGAATTATTGGCCATTTTTTCAGGTACGTTTGGAATTAAACTATTTTAAGAGAAATGTTCTTAATACTAGAGATCTCATGTAATATAACACAATTTCCTGCCAATATTCATACATAGTGTTTGATCGAATTTAATTTTTTTCTGATTGATGCAAATTTGTTTAATTTCGTGTTTCTTTTTTGTCCCATTAGTTCAAACCTAGAGTGTCGAAACACATGCTATATACAGTTCTGAAAGTATATGATACATTCAAGAAGAGAGCACTACAACTGTGTCAAGATGATTCCAGAACTATATCATGTGCTTAAGAATGGGTGATGAGAGATGATCGTGTTACTAATGAACAAGAATCCATACATACATGCATACCTGCATACATACATACATACATACATACATACATACATACAAACACACAGATGCATACATACATACATATATACGAACACATACAAACATACATACATACATGCATACATACATACATACATACATACATACATGCACGCATACGTACATACATACATGTACACATATGCATACATATATACATATATACGTACATATATACATACATAAATACATACATACATACATACATACATACATACATACATACAAACATGCATGCATACATACATACATACATACATAGATACATGCATACATCCATACATACATACATACATACATACATACATACATACATACATACATACATACATACATGCATGCATGCATGCATGCATGCATGCATACATACATACATACATACATACATACATACATACATACATACATACATACATACATACATACACATGTCGTCCGCAGTTAGATCGTAGGTGAAAGAACTGAGTGTCATCAGGGTTTTTCCAATTGTCAGGAGAGCCGTTGCACTCTATAAAGGACGATCCGTTCAACATGTACCAGTTTATTAATCAACCATTCTGTACATGACTAGGAAATAATGAGTACTCAATTATTATATAGCATACAGACTCATACACACTAACAAGCATGCAATCACGGAGATGTATGTATATATGGATGCATGCATGCATGTATGTATTTATTTATGTATGTATGTATGTATGTATGTATGTATGTATGTATGTATGTATGTATGTATACAAGAATGTATGTATGAATTGAGGTATGTATCGATGTATGTATTGATCAATGTATGTGCAACAACGCTTACTTCCAATTCCAATACTATTTTTAATGCAAATATCTTCCATTTTTCATATTTCTGATGCCAGGACCAATCACTACGTTTTCTAAACACAAATAACTCTATACATATTTAAAAACTAATTCTTGCATAGTCAAAGATATTGTTGTACATTACAATTAACCTTTTAAACCTTAATGAACTCTGGAACCTTGTTCGACATTGCCCATCAATTGCTAAGGAGTCAGTTTATGGTCATGTTAATTTTAGTAACGTCAACTGTATTATGTTGACGTAGATGGTTGAAGTGAAGGTAAGATTATAAATAATGTACAATAATACCTGTAATTGTTGTTTTCTTCCTCCATCCAAGCACATCACCCTCCATTTATACTAAATATTCTTATTTTCTATTTTTCTCTAGATATCATTTTCTCCCATTTATAAAAAATATTCCTGGGTCAGTACCATGTATCGGTAAAGTGAAACCATTCAGTTTACCTTTGTTTAATCATCGGTGTCTTCTAAGACTTCGTATCTTTAGTGCGTTATGTATTCTTTGAAATATTGCTAAAAATAACCCAGGTTGGAATATTTATTTTGCAATGATATTGATCAATTATTGATATGTATGTTTACCATAATATTCCCGGTTTTCTATGGACTGTTGGGTAGTCGAACAAATTTTGAAAGATCTTATGACAAATTTTATTTGGTTAATAGCCCCCACCCAATTTGACAAAGAACCGTCAACGGTAAAAAAAGCAGCCAAACAATTTCACTCTAATTTTCACTTGTATTCTAAATAAATGTACAATAGACATACAATACTAAATACCGTTTTTGAGAATTATGTATCCATGAAGACATGTTTTGAATATGATCAAGATAAGATGTAAATCGCATACCCAAGAACGGTGACAAGTATATGTGTTGGTACCTAGCTTGTAGATCGTATGTTTTCATTTAATAAATTCCTTAAACAGGAAGAAGAAGAAGAAAAAAAAACATTCAAATTGAAAATTCAGTTTGTATATCGTTTTACAAATATGGTACGATTTATGGAATAAAATATCAAAAACATATAAAAGTGTATAAATATACCTCCTGAATATTCAAGATGTGACGCAAATACTTCTGAATAACTGGAGAGTGTTGAAATGTCGGTGGAATTGTTTTACTATCTTTATAAGTGATTCATTCGACACTTTGCAACTCAAACGTCTATAATAATGTGTACCTAAATGAAACAAATAGCATATCAACTTTTTCACGTTCTAATCTAAGTGGAAATTAATTCTTATATACAGCAATAATGATGCATTGATGCTATGTCAATGAATATTATTATATCATGACCGATACATCAATGATATATACATGAGTACTCCGTGATGAATGCTACATTCTTGCGTGATGTTTTTTTAATTGGTATATTTAGTTGGCTTTTCGCCAAGATTATACGTTATATATTATGGATTGTTTTGGTTTGTTTCTAAAGTGAGAGTAACTGAGTTCAAGACATATAAAACAAGTGATTTTTTCAGCAACATAATGTCTATCTAATATTTATATATGATTCTATATTAGATATTTCATCAATAATAATGGCGGTATCATCCGAGCATAGTCACGTTTATTGTTCTTTTCAGTGTTTATTTGTGCTGATTTTTCTATATTTAACTTATTCACTGGTAAGACAACGTGCTCATTAATTTTGTTAGACTAAGTGATTCTTTTGGAATTATTGGCAATTCTTTCAGGTACGTTTGGAATTAAACTATTTTAAGAGAAATGTTCTTAATACTAGAGATCTCATGTCATATAACACAATTTCCTGTCAATATTCAAACATAGCATTTAAACGAAATTAATTTTTTTCTGATTGATGCAAATTTGTTTAATTTCGTGTTTCTTTTTTGTCCCATTAGTTCAAACCCAGAATGTCGAAACACATGCTATATACAGTTCTGAAAGTATATGATACATTCAAGAAGAGAGCACTAGAACTGTGTCAAGATAATTCCAGAACCATATCATGTGCTTAAGTATGGGTGATGAGAGATGATTGTGTTACTAATGAACACGAACCCATACATACATTCATACCTGCATACATACATACATATATGCATACATGTACGCATACGTACATACATACATGCACACATATGCATACATACATAAGTTCACATATACATAAATATATATATACATACATACATACACACATACATTCATACATACATACATACTTACATACATACATACATACATACATACATACATACATACATACATACATACATACATACATACATACATACATACATACACATGTCGTCCTCAGTTAGATCGTAGGTGAAAGAACTGAGTGTCACCAGGGTTTTTCCAATTGTCAGGAGAGCCGTTGCACTCTATAAAGGACGATCCGTTCAACATGTACCAGTTTATTAATCAACCATTCTGTACATGTCTAGGAAATAATGAGTACTCAATTATTATATAGCATACAGACTCATACACACTAACAAGCATGCAATCACGGAGATGTATGTATATATGGATGCATGCATGCATGTATGTATTTATTTATGTATGTATGTATGTATGTATGTATGTATGTATGTATGTATGTATGTATGTATGTATGTATGTATGTATGCAAGAATGTATGTATGAATTGAGGTATGTATCGATGTATGTATTGATCAATGTATGTGCAACAACGCTTACTTCCAATTCCAATACTATTTTTAATGCAAATATCTTCCATTTTTCATATTTCTGATGCCAGGACCAATCACTACGTTTTCTAAACACAAATAACTCTATACATATTTAAAAACTAATTCTTGCATAGTCAAAGATATTGTTGTACATTACAATTAACCTTTTAAACCTTAATGAACTCTGGAACCTTGTTCGACATTGCCCATCAATTGCTAAGGAGTCAGTTTATGGTCATGTTATTTTTAGTAACGTCAACTGTATTATGTTGACGTAGATGGTTGAAGTGAAGGTAAGATTATAAATAATGTACAATAATACCTGTAATTGTTGTTTTCTTCCTCCATCCAAGCACATCACCCTCCATTTATACTAAATATTCTTATTTTCTATTTTTCTCTAGATATCATTTTCTCCCATTTATAAAAAATATTCCTGGGTCAATACCATGTATCGGTAAAGTGAAACCATTCAGTTTACCTTTGTTTAATCATCGGTGTCTTCTAAGACTTCGTATCTTTAGTGCGTTATGTATTCTTTGAAATATTGCTAAAAATAACCCAGGTTGGAATATTTCTTTTGCAATGATATTGATCAATTATTGATATGTATGTTTACCATAATATTCCCGGTTTTCTATGGACTGTTGGGTAGTCGAACAAATTTTGAAAGATCTTATGACAAATTTTATTTGGTTAATAGCCCCCACCCATTTTGACAAAGAACCGTCTACGGTAAAAAAAGCAGCCAAACAATTTCACTCTAATTTTCACTTGTATTCTATATAAATGTACAATAGACATACAATACTAAATACCGTTTTTGAGAATTATGTATCCATGAAGACATGTTTTGAATATGATCAAGATAAGATGTAAATCGCATACCCAAGAACGGTGACAAGTATATGTGTTGGTACCTAGCTTGTAGATCGTATGTTTTCATTTAATAAATTCCTTAAACAGGAAGAAGAAGAAGAAAAAAAACATTCAAATGGAAAATTCAGTTTGTATATCGTTTTACAAATATGGTACGATTTATGGAATAAAATATCAAAAACATATAAAAGTGTATAAATATACCTCCTGAATATTCAAGATGTGACGCAAATACTTCTGAATAACTGGAGAGTGTTGAAATGTCGGTGGAATTGTTTTACTATCTTTATAAGTGATTCATTCGACACTTTGCAACTCAAACGTCTATAATAATGTGTACCTAAATGAAACAAATAGCATATCAACTTTTTCACGTTCTAATCTAAGTGGAAATTAATTCTTATATACAACAATAATGATGCATTGATGCTATGTCAATGAATATTATTATATCATGACCGATACATCAATGATATATACATGAGTACTCCGTGATGAATGCTACATTCTTGCGTGATGTTTTTTTAATTGGTATATTTAGTTGGCTTTTCGCCAAGATTATACGTTATATATTATGGATTGTTTTGGTTTGTTTCTAAAGTGAGAGTAACTGAGTTCAAGACATATAAAACAAGTGATTTTTTCAGCAACATAATGTCTATCTAATATTTATATATGATTCTATATTAGATATTTCATCAATAATAATGGCGGTATCATCCGAGCATAGTCACGTTTATTGTTCTGTTCAGTGTTTATTTGTGCTGATTTTTCTATATTTAACTTATTCACTGGTAAGACAACGTGCTCATTAATTTTGTTAGACTAAGTGATTCTTTTGGAATTATTGGCAATTCTTTCAGGTACGTTTGGAATTAAACTATTTTAAGAGAAATGTTCTTAATACTAGAGATCTCATGTCATATAACACAATTTCCTGTCAATATTCAAACATAGCATTTAAACGAAATTAATTTTTTTCTGATTGATGCAAATTTGTTTAATTTCGTGTTTCTTTTTTGTCCCATTAGTTCAAACCCAGAATGTCGAAACACATGCTATATACAGTTCTGAAAGTATATGATACATTCAAGAAGAGAGCACTAGAACTGTGTCAAGATAATTCCAGAACCATATCATGTGCTTAAGTATGGGTGATGAGAGATGATTGTGTTACTAATGAACACGAACCCATACATACATTCATACCTGCATACATACATACATATATGCATACATGTACGCATACGTACATACATACATGCACACATATGCATACATACATAAGTTCACATATACATAAATATATATATACATACATACATACACACATACATTCATACATACATACATACTTACATATATACATACATACATACATACATACATACATACATACATACATACATACATACACATGTCGTCCTCAGTTAGATCGTAGGTGAAAGAACTGAGTGTCACCAGGGTTTTTCCAATTGTCAGGAGAGCCGTTGCACTCTATAAAGGACGATCCGTTCAACATGTACCAGTTTATTAATCAACCATTCTGTACATGTCTAGGAAATAATGAGTACTCAATTATTATATAGCATACAGACTCATACACACTAACAAGCATGCAATCACGGAGATGTATGTATATATGGATGCATGCATGCATGTATGTATTTATTTATGTATGTATGTATGTATGTATGTATGTATGTATGTATGTATGTATGTATGCAAGAATGTATGTATGAATTGAGGTATGTATCGATGTATGTATTGATCAATGTATGTGCAACAACGCTTACTTCCAATTCCAATACTATTTTTAATGCAAATATCTTCCATTTTTCATATTTCTGATGCCAGGACCAATCACTACGTTTTCTAAACACAAATAACTCTATACATATTTAAAAACTAATTCTTGCATAGTCAAAGATATTGTTGTACATTACAATTAACCTTTTAAACCTTAATGAACTCTGGAACCTTGTTCGACATTGCCCATCAATTGCTAAGGAGTCAGTTTATGGTCATGTTATTTTTAGTAACGTCAACTGTATTATGTTGACGTAGATGGTTGAAGTGAAGGTAAGATTATAAATAATGTACAATAATACCTGTAATTGTTGTTTTCTTCCTCCATCCAAGCACATCACCCTCCATTTATACTAAATATTCTTATTTTCTATTTTTCTCTAGATATCATTTTCTCCCATTTATAAAAAATATTCCTGGGTCAATACCATGTATCGGTAAAGTGAAACCATTCAGTTTACCTTTGTTTAATCATCGGTGTCTTCTAAGACTTCGTATCTTTAGTGCGTTATGTATTCTTTGAAATATTGCTAAAAATAACCCAGGTTGGAATATTTCTTTTGCAATGATATTGATCAATTATTGATATGTATGTTTACCATAATATTCCCGGTTTTCTATGGACTGTTGGGTAGTCGAACAAATTTTGAAAGATCTTATGACAAATTTTATTTGGTTAATAGCCCCCACCCAATTTGACAAAGAACCGTCTACGGTAAAAAAAGCAGCCAAACAATTTCACTCTAATTTTCACTTGTATTCTATATAAATGTACAATAGACATACAATACTAAATACCGTTTTTGAGAATTATGTATCCATGAAGACATGTTTTGAATATGATCAAGATAAGATGTAAATCGCATACCCAAGAACGGTGACAAGTATATGTGTTGGTACCTTGCTTGTAGATCGTATGTTTTCATTTAATAAATTCCTTAAACAGGAAGAAGAAGAAGAAAAAAAAAACATTCAAATGGAAAATTCAGTTTGTATATCGTTTTACAAATATGGTACGATTTATGGAATAAAATATCAAAAACATATAAAAGTGTATAAATATACCTCCTGAATATTCAAGATGTGACGCAAATACTTCTGAATAACTGGAGAGTGTTGAAATGTCGGTGGAATTGTTTTACTATCTTTATAAGTGATTCATTCGACACTTTGCAACTCAAACGTCTATAATAATGTGTACCTAAATGAAACAAATAGCATATCAACTTTTTCACGTTCTAATCTAAGTGGAAATTAATTCTTATATACAACAATAATGATGCATTGATGCTATGTCAATGAATATTATTATATCATGACCGATACATCAATGATATATACATGAGTACTCCGTGATGAATGCTACATTCTTGCGTGATGTTTTTTTAATTGGTATATTTAGTTGGCTTTTCGCCAAGATTATACGTTATATATTATGGATTGTTTTGGTTTGTTTCTAAAGTGAGAGTAACTGAGTTCAAGACATATAAAACAAGTGATTTTTTCAGCAACATAATGTCTATCTAATATTTATATATGATTCTATATTAGATATTTCATCAATAATAATGGCGGTATCATCCGAGCATAGTCACGTTTATTGTTCTGTTCAGTGTTTATTTGTGCTGATTTTTCTATATTTAACTTATTCACTGGTAAGACAACGTGCTCATTAATTTTGTTAGACTAAGTGATTCTTTTGGAATTATTGGCAATTCTTTCAGGTACGTTTGGAATTAAACTATTTTAAGAGAAATGTTCTTAATACTAGAGATCTCATGTCATATAACACAATTTCCTGTCAATATTCAAACATAGCATTTAAACGAAATTAATTTTTTTCTGATTGATGCAAATTTGTTTAATTTCGTGTTTCTTTTTTGTCCCATTAGTTCAAACCCAGAATGTCGAAACACATGCTATATACAGTTCTGAAAGTATATGATACATTCAAGAAGAGAGCACTAGAACTGTGTCAAGATAATTCCAGAACCATATCATGTGCTTAAGTATGGGTGATGAGAGATGATTGTGTTACTAATGAACACGAACCCATACATACATTCATACCTGCATACATACATACATATATGCATACATGTACGCATACGTACATACATACATGCACACATATGCATACATACATAAGTTCACATATACATAAATATATATATACATACATACATACACACATACATTCATACATACATACATACTTACATACATACATACATACATACATACATACATACATACATACATACATACATACATACATACATACATACACATGTCGTCCTCAGTTAGATCGTAGGTGAAAGAACTGAGTGTCACCAGGGTTTTTCCAATTGTCAGGAGAGCCGTTGCACTCTATAAAGGACGATCCGTTCAACATGTACCAGTTTATTAATCAACCATTCTGTACATGTCTAGGAAATAATGAGTACTCAATTATTATATAGCATACAGACTCATACACACTAACAAGCATGCAATCACGGAGATGTATGTATATATGGATGCATGCATGCATGTATGTATTTATTTATGTATGTATGTATGTATGTATGTATGTATGTATGTATGTATGTATGTATGTATGTATGCAAGAATGTATGTATGAATTGAGGTATGTATCGATGTATGTATTGATCAATGTATGTGCAACAACGCTTACTTCCAATTCCAATACTATTTTTAATGCAAATATCTTCCATTTTTCATATTTCTGATGCCAGGACCAATCACTACGTTTTCTAAACACAAATAACTCTATACATATTTAAAAACTAATTCTTGCATAGTCAAAGATATTGTTGTACATTACAATTAACCTTTTAAACCTTAATGAACTCTGGAACCTTGTTCGACATTGCCCATCAATTGCTAAGGAGTCAGTTTATGGTCATGTTATTTTTAGTAACGTCAACTGTATTATGTTGACGTAGATGGTTGAAGTGAAGGTAAGATTATAAATAATGTACAATAATACCTGTAATTGTTGTTTTCTTCCTCCATCCAAGCACATCACCCTCCATTTATACTAAATATTCTTATTTTCTATTTTTCTCTAGATATCATTTTCTCCCATTTATAAAAAATATTCCTGGGTCAATACCATGTATCGGTAAAGTGAAACCATTCAGTTTACCTTTGTTTAATCATCGGTGTCTTCTAAGACTTCGTATCTTTAGTGCGTTATGTATTCTTTGAAATATTGCTAAAAATAACCCAGGTTGGAATATTTCTTTTGCAATGATATTGATCAATTATTGATATGTATGTTTACCATAATATTCCCGGTTTTCTATGGACTGTTGGGTAGTCGAACAAATTTTGAAAGATCTTATGACAAATTTTATTTGGTTAATAGCCCCCACCCATTTTGACAAAGAACCGTCAACGGTAAAAAAAGCAGCCAAACAATCTCACTCTAATTTTCACTTGTATTCTATATAAATGTACAATAGACATACAATACTAAATACCGTTTTTGAGAATTATGTATCCATGAAGACATGTTTTGAATATGATCAAGATAAGATGTAAATCGCATACCCAAGAACGGTGACAAGTATATGTGTTGGTACCTTGCTTGTAGATCGTATGTTTTCATTTAATAAATTCCTTAAACAGGAAGAAGAAGAAGAAAAAAAAACATTCAAATGGAAAATTCAGTTTGTATATCGTTTTACAAATATGGTACGATTTATGGAATAAAATATCAAAAACATATAAAAGTGTATAAATATACCTCCTGAATATTCAAGATGTGACGCAAATACTTCTGAATAACTGGAGAGTGTTGAAATGTCGGTGGAATTGTTTTACTATCTTTATAAGTGATTCATTCGACACTTTGCAACTCAAACGTCTATAATAATGTGTACCTAAATGAAACAAATAGCATATCAACTTTTTCACGTTCTAATCTAAGTGGAAATTAATTCTTATATACAACAATAATGATGCATTGATGCTATGTCAATGAATATTATTATATCATGACCGATACATCAATGATATATACATGAGTACTCCGTGATGAATGCTACATTCTTGCGTGATGTTTTTTTAATTGGTATATTTAGTTGGCTTTTCGCCAAGATTATACGTTATATATTATGGATTGTTTTGGTTTGTTTCTAAAGTGAGAGTAACTGAGTTCAAGACATATAAAACAAGTGATTTTTTCAGCAACATAATGTCTATCTAATATTTATATATGATTCTATATTAGATATTTCATCAATAATAATGGCGGTATCATCCGAGCATAGTCACGTTTATTGTTCTGTTCAGTGTTTATTTGTGCTGATTTTTCTATATTTAACTTATTCACTGGTAAGACAACGTGCTCATTAATTTTGTTAGACTAAGTGATTCTTTTGGAATTATTGGCAATTCTTTCAGGTACGTTTGGAATTAAACTATTTTAAGAGAAATGTTCTTAATACTAGAGATCTCATGTCATATAACACAATTTCCTGTCAATATTCAAACATAGCATTTAAACGAAATTAATTTTTTTCTGATTGATGCAAATTTGTTTAATTTCGTGTTTCTTTTTTGTCCCATTAGTTCAAACCCAGAATGTCGAAACACATGCTATATACAGTTCTGAAAGTATATGATACATTCAAGAAGAGAGCACTAGAACTGTGTCAAGATAATTCCAGAACCATATCATGTGCTTAAGTATGGGTGATGAGAGATGATTGTGTTACTAATGAACACGAACCCATACATACATTCATACCTGCATACATACATACATATATGCATACATGTACGCATACGTACATACATACATGCACACATATGCATACATACATAAGTTCACATATACATAAATATATATATACATACATACATACACACATACATTCATACATACATACATACTTACATACATACATACATACATACATACATACATACATACATACATACATACATACATACACATGTCGTCCTCAGTTAGATCGTAGGTGAAAGAACTGAGTGTCACCAGGGTTTTTCCAATTGTCAGGAGAGCCGTTGCACTCTATAAAGGACGATCCGTTCAACATGTACCAGTTTATTAATCAACCATTCTGTACATGTCTAGGAAATAATGAGTACTCAATTATTATATAGCATACAGACTCATACACACTAACAAGCATGCAATCACGGAGATGTATGTATATATGGATGCATGCATGCATGTATGTATTTATTTATGTATGTATGTATGTATGTATGTATGTATGTATGTATGTATGTATGCAAGAATGTATGTATGAATTGAGGTATGTATCGATGTATGTATTGATCAATGTATGTGCAACAACGCTTACTTCCAATTCCAATACTATTTTTAATGCAAATATCTTCCATTTTTCATATTTCTGATGCCAGGACCAATCACTACGTTTTCTAAACACAAATAACTCTATACATATTTAAAAACTAATTCTTGCATAGTCAAAGATATTGTTGTACATTACAATTAACCTTTTAAACCTTAATGAACTCTGGAACCTTGTTCGACATTGCCCATCAATTGCTAAGGAGTCAGTTTATGGTCATGTTATTTTTAGTAACGTCAACTGTATTATGTTGACGTAGATGGTTGAAGTGAAGGTAAGATTATAAATAATGTACAATAATACCTGTAATTGTTGTTTTCTTCCTCCATCCAAGCACATCACCCTCCATTTATACTAAATATTCTTATTTTCTATTTTTCTCTAGATATCATTTTCTCCCATTTATAAAAAATATTCCTGGGTCAATACCATGTATCGGTAAAGTGAAACCATTCAGTTTACCTTTGTTTAATCATCGGTGTCTTCTAAGACTTCGTATCTTTAGTGCGTTATGTATTCTTTGAAATATTGCTAAAAATAACCCAGGTTGGAATATTTCTTTTGCAATGATATTGATCAATTATTGATATGTATGTTTACCATAATATTCCCGGTTTTCTATGGACTGTTGGGTAGTCGAACAAATTTTGAAAGATCTTATGACAAATTTTATTTGGTTAATAGCCCCCACCCATTTTGACAAAGAACCGTCAACGGTAAAAAAAGCAGCCAAACAATTTCACTCTAATTTTCACTTGTATTCTATATAAATGTACAATAGACATACAATACTAAATACCGTTTTTGAGAATTATGTATCCATGAAGACATGTTTTGAATATGATCAAGATAAGATGTAAATCGCATACCCAAGAACGGTGACAAGTATATGTGTTGGTACCTAGCTTGTAGATCGTATGTTTTCATTTAATAAATTCCTTAAACAGGAAGAAGAAGAAGAAAAAAAACATTCAAATGGAAAATTCAGTTTGTATATCGTTTTACAAATATGGTACGATTTATGGAATAAAATATCAAAAACATATAAAAGTGTATAAATATACCGCCTGAATATTCAAGATGTGACGCAAATACTTCTGAATAACTGGAGAGTGTTGAAATGTCGGTGGAATTGTTTTACTATCTTTATAAGTGATTCATTCGACACTTTGCAACTCAAACGTCTATAATAATGTGTACCTAAATGAAACAAATAGCATATCAACTTTTTCACGTTCTAATCTAAGTGGAAATTAATTCTTATATACAACAATAATGATGCATTGATGCTATGTCAATGAATATTATTATATCATGACCGATACATCAATGATATATACATGAGTACTCCGTGATGAATGCTACATTCTTGCGTGATGTTTTTTTAATTGGTATATTTAGTTGGCTTTTCGCCAAGATTATACGTTATATATTATGGATTGTTTTGGTTTGTTTCTAAAGTGAGAGTAACTGAGTTCAAGACATATAAAACAAGTGATTTTTTCAGCAACATAATGTCTATCTAATATTTATATATGATTCTATATTAGATATTTCATCAATAATAATGGCGGTATCATCCGAGCATAGTCACGTTTATTGTTCTGTTCAGTGTTTATTTGTGCTGATTTTTCTATATTTAACTTATTCACTGGTAAGACAACGTGCTCATTAATTTTGTTAGACTAAGTGATTCTTTTGGAATTATTGGCAATTCTTTCAGGTACGTTTGGAATTAAACTATTTTAAGAGAAATGTTCTTAATACTAGAGATCTCATGTCATATAACACAATTTCCTGTCAATATTCAAACATAGCATTTAAACGAAATTAATTTTTTTCTGATTGATGCAAATTTGTTTAATTTCGTGTTTCTTTTTTGTCCCATTAGTTCAAACCCAGAATGTCGAAACACATGCTATATACAGTTCTGAAAGTATATGATACATTCAAGAAGAGAGCACTAGAACTGTGTCAAGATAATTCCAGAACCATATCATGTGCTTAAGTATGGGTGATGAGAGATGATTGTGTTACTAATGAACACGAACCCATACATACATTCATACCTGCATACATACATACATATATGCATACATGTACGCATACGTACATACATACATGCACACATATGCATACATACATAAGTTCACATATACATAAATATATATATACATACATACATACACACATACATTCATACATACATACATACTTACATATATACATACATACATACATACATACATACATACATACATACATACATACACATGTCGTCCTCAGTTAGATCGTAGGTGAAAGAACTGAGTGTCACCAGGGTTTTTCCAATTGTCAGGAGAGCCGTTGCACTCTATAAAGGACGATCCGTTCAACATGTACCAGTTTATTAATCAACCATTCTGTACATGTCTAGGAAATAATGAGTACTCAATTATTATATAGCATACAGACTCATACACACTAACAAGCATGCAATCACGGAGATGTATGTATATATGGATGCATGCATGCATGTATGTATTTATTTATGTATGTATGTATGTATGTATGTATGTATGTATGTATGTATGTATGTATGTATGCAAGAATGTATGTATGAATTGAGGTATGTATCGATGTATGTATTGATCAATGTATGTGCAACAACGCTTACTTCCAATTCCAATACTATTTTTAATGCAAATATCTTCCATTTTTCATATTTCTGATGCCAGGACCAATCACTACGTTTTCTAAACACAAATAACTCTATACATATTTAAAAACTAATTCTTGCATAGTCAAAGATATTGTTGTACATTACAATTAACCTTTTAAACCTTAATGAACTCTGGAACCTTGTTCGACATTGCCCATCAATTGCTAAGGAGTCAGTTTATGGTCATGTTATTTTTAGTAACGTCAACTGTATTATGTTGACGTAGATGGTTGAAGTGAAGGTAAGATTATAAATAATGTACAATAATACCTGTAATTGTTGTTTTCTTCCTCCATCCAAGCACATCACCCTCCATTTATACTAAATATTCTTATTTTCTATTTTTCTCTAGATATCATTTTCTCCCATTTATAAAAAATATTCCTGGGTCAATACCATGTATCGGTAAAGTGAAACCATTCAGTTTACCTTTGTTTAATCATCGGTGTCTTCTAAGACTTCGTATCTTTAGTGCGTTATGTATTCTTTGAAATATTGCTAAAAATAACCCAGGTTGGAATATTTCTTTTGCAATGATATTGATCAATTATTGATATGTATGTTTACCATAATATTCCCGGTTTTCTATGGACTGTTGGGTAGTCGAACAAATTTTGAAAGATCTTATGACAAATTTTATTTGGTTAATAGCCCCCACCCAATTTGACAAAGAACCGTCTACGGTAAAAAAAGCAGCCAAACAATTTCACTCTAATTTTCACTTGTATTCTATATAAATGTACAATAGACATACAATACTAAATACCGTTTTTGAGAATTATGTATCCATGAAGACATGTTTTGAATATGATCAAGATAAGATGTAAATCGCATACCCAAGAACGGTGACAAGTATATGTGTTGGTACCTTGCTTGTAGATCGTATGTTTTCATTTAATAAATTCCTTAAACAGGAAGAAGAAGAAGAAAAAAAAACATTCAAATGGAAAATTCAGTTTGTATATCGTTTTACAAATATGGTACGATTTATGGAATAAAATATCAAAAACATATAAAAGTGTATAAATATACCTCCTGAATATTCAAGATGTGACGCAAATACTTCTGAATAACTGGAGAGTGTTGAAATGTCGGTGGAATTGTTTTACTATCTTTATAAGTGATTCATTCGACACTTTGCAACTCAAACGTCTATAATAATGTGTACCTAAATGAAACAAATAGCATATCAACTTTTTCACGTTCTAATCTAAGTGGAAATTAATTCTTATATACAACAATAATGATGCATTGATGCTATGTCAATGAATATTATTATATCATGACCGATACATCAATGATATATACATGAGTACTCCGTGATGAATGCTACATTCTTGCGTGATGTTTTTTTAATTGGTATATTTAGTTGGCTTTTCGCCAAGATTATACGTTATATATTATGGATTGTTTTGGTTTGTTTCTAAAGTGAGAGTAACTGAGTTCAAGACATATAAAACAAGTGATTTTTTCAGCAACATAATGTCTATCTAATATTTATATATGATTCTATATTAGATATTTCATCAATAATAATGGCGGTATCATCCGAGCATAGTCACGTTTATTGTTCTGTTCAGTGTTTATTTGTGCTGATTTTTCTATATTTAACTTATTCACTGGTAAGACAACGTGCTCATTAATTTTGTTAGACTAAGTGATTCTTTTGGAATTATTGGCAATTCTTTCAGGTACGTTTGGAATTAAACTATTTTAAGAGAAATGTTCTTAATACTAGAGATCTCATGTCATATAACACAATTTCCTGTCAATATTCAAACATAGCATTTAAACGAAATTAATTTTTTTCTGATTGATGCAAATTTGTTTAATTTCGTGTTTCTTTTTTGTCCCATTAGTTCAAACCCAGAATGTCGAAACACATGCTATATACAGTTCTGAAAGTATATGATACATTCAAGAAGAGAGCACTAGAACTGTGTCAAGATAATTCCAGAACCATATCATGTGCTTAAGTATGGGTGATGAGAGATGATTGTGTTACTAATGAACACGAACCCATACATACATTCATACCTGCATACATACATACATATATGCATACATGTACGCATACGTACATACATACATGCACACATATGCATACATACATAAGTTCACATATACATAAATATATATATACATACATACATACACACATACATTCATACATACATACATACTTACATACATACATACATACATACATACATACATACATACATACATACATACATACATACATACATACATACATACATACACATGTCGTCCTCAGTTAGATCGTAGGTGAAAGAACTGAGTGTCACCAGGGTTTTTCCAATTGTCAGGAGAGCCGTTGCACTCTATAAAGGACGATCCGTTCAACATGTACCAGTTTATTAATCAACCATTCTGTACATGTCTAGGAAATAATGAGTACTCAATTATTATATAGCATACAGACTCATACACACTAACAAGCATGCAATCACGGAGATGTATGTATATATGGATGCATGCATGCATGTATGTATTTATTTATGTATGTATGTATGTATGTATGTATGTATGTATGTATGTATGTATGCAAGAATGTATGTATGAATTGAGGTATGTATCGATGTATGTATTGATCAATGTATGTGCAACAACGCTTACTTCCAATTCCAATACTATTTTTAATGCAAATATCTTCCATTTTTCATATTTCTGATGCCAGGACCAATCACTACGTTTTCTAAACACAAATAACTCTATACATATTTAAAAACTAATTCTTGCATAGTCAAAGATATTGTTGTACATTACAATTAACCTTTTAAACCTTAATGAACTCTGGAACCTTGTTCGACATTGCCCATCAATTGCTAAGGAGTCAGTTTATGGTCATGTTATTTTTAGTAACGTCAACTGTATTATGTTGACGTAGATGGTTGAAGTGAAGGTAAGATTATAAATAATGTACAATAATACCTGTAATTGTTGTTTTCTTCCTCCATCCAAGCACATCACCCTCCATTTATACTAAATATTCTTATTTTCTATTTTTCTCTAGATATCATTTTCTCCCATTTATAAAAAATATTCCTGGGTCAATACCATGTATCGGTAAAGTGAAACCATTCAGTTTACCTTTGTTTAATCATCGGTGTCTTCTAAGACTTCGTATCTTTAGTGCGTTATGTATTCTTTGAAATATTGCTAAAAATAACCCAGGTTGGAATATTTCTTTTGCAATGATATTGATCAATTATTGATATGTATGTTTACCATAATATTCCCGGTTTTCTATGGACTGTTGGGTAGTCGAACAAATTTTGAAAGATCTTATGACAAATTTTATTTGGTTAATAGCCCCCACCCAATTTGACAAAGAACCGTCTACGGTAAAAAAAGCAGCCAAACAATTTCACTCTAATTTTCACTTGTATTCTATATAAATGTACAATAGACATACAATACTAAATACCGTTTTTGAGAATTATGTATCCATGAAGACATGTTTTGAATATGATCAAGATAAGATGTAAATCGCATACCCAAGAACGGTGACAAGTATATGTGTTGGTACCTTGCTTGTAGATCGTATGTTTTCATTTAATAAATTCCTTAAACAGGAAGAAGAAGAAGAAAAAAAAACATTCAAATGGAAAATTCAGTTTGTATATCGTTTTACAAATATGGTACGATTTATGGAATAAAATATCAAAAACATATAAAAGTGTATAAATATACCTCCTGAATATTCAAGATGTGACGCAAATACTTCTGAATAACTGGAGAGTGTTGAAATGTCGGTGGAATTGTTTTACTATCTTTATAAGTGATTCATTCGACACTTTGCAACTCAAACGTCTATAATAATGTGTACCTAAATGAAACAAATAGCATATCAACTTTTTCACGTTCTAATCTAAGTGGAAATTAATTCTTATATACAACAATAATGATGCATTGATGCTATGTCAATGAATATTATTATATCATGACCGATACATCAATGATATATACATGAGTACTCCGTGATGAATGCTACATTCTTGCGTGATGTTTTTTTAATTGGTATATTTAGTTGGCTTTTCGCCAAGATTATACGTTATATATTATGGATTGTTTTGGTTTGTTTCTAAAGTGAGAGTAACTGAGTTCAAGACATATAAAACAAGTGATTTTTTCAGCAACATAATGTCTATCTAATATTTATATATGATTCTATATTAGATATTTCATCAATAATAATGGCGGTATCATCCGAGCATAGTCACGTTTATTGTTCTGTTCAGTGTTTATTTGTGCTGATTTTTCTATATTTAACTTATTCACTGGTAAGACAACGTGCTCATTAATTTTGTTAGACTAAGTGATTCTTTTGGAATTATTGGCAATTCTTTCAGGTACGTTTGGAATTAAACTATTTTAAGAGAAATGTTCTTAATACTAGAGATCTCATGTCATATAACACAATTTCCTGTCAATATTCAAACATAGCATTTAAACGAAATTAATTTTTTTCTGATTGATGCAAATTTGTTTAATTTCGTGTTTCTTTTTTGTCCCATTAGTTCAAACCCAGAATGTCGAAACACATGCTATATACAGTTCTGAAAGTATATGATACATTCAAGAAGAGAGCACTAGAACTGTGTCAAGATAATTCCAGAACCATATCATGTGCTTAAGTATGGGTGATGAGAGATGATTGTGTTACTAATGAACACGAACCCATACATACATTCATACCTGCATACATACATACATATATGCATACATGTACGCATACGTACATACATACATGCACACATATGCATACATACATAAGTTCACATATACATAAATATATATATACATACATACATACACACATACATTCATACATACATACATACTTACATACATACATACATACATACATACATACATACATACATACATACATACATACATACATACATACACATGTCGTCCTCAGTTAGATCGTAGGTGAAAGAACTGAGTGTCACCAGGGTTTTTCCAATTGTCAGGAGAGCCGTTGCACTCTATAAAGGACGATCCGTTCAACATGTACCAGTTTATTAA
This sequence comes from Sinohyriopsis cumingii, assembly GCA_028554795.2. Classification (NCBI taxonomy): domain Eukaryota; kingdom Metazoa; phylum Mollusca; class Bivalvia; order Unionida; family Unionidae; genus Sinohyriopsis; species Sinohyriopsis cumingii. The sequence goes on from CM068837.1 coordinate 75,825,497, forward strand.
TCAACCATTCTGTACATGTCTAGGAAATAATGAGTACTCAATTATTATATAGCATACAGACTCATACACACTAACAAGCATGCAATCACGGAGATGTATGTATATATGGATGCATGCATGCATGTATGTATTTATTTATGTATGTATGTATGTATGTATGTATGTATGTATGTATGTATGTATGTATGCAAGAATGTATGTATGAATTGAGGTATGTATCGATGTATGTATTGATCAATGTATGTGCAACAACGCTTACTTCCAATTCCAATACTATTTTTAATGCAAATATCTTCCATTTTTCATATTTCTGATGCCAGGACCAATCACTACGTTTTCTAAACACAAATAACTCTATACATATTTAAAAACTAATTCTTGCATAGTCAAAGATATTGTTGTACATTACAATTAACCTTTTAAACCTTAATGAACTCTGGAACCTTGTTCGACATTGCCCATCAATTGCTAAGGAGTCAGTTTATGGTCATGTTATTTTTAGTAACGTCAACTGTATTATGTTGACGTAGATGGTTGAAGTGAAGGTAAGATTATAAATAATGTACAATAATACCTGTAATTGTTGTTTTCTTCCTCCATCCAAGCACATCACCCTCCATTTATACTAAATATTCTTATTTTCTATTTTTCTCTAGATATCATTTTCTCCCATTTATAAAAAATATTCCTGGGTCAATACCATGTATCGGTAAAGTGAAACCATTCAGTTTACCTTTGTTTAATCATCGGTGTCTTCTAAGACTTCGTATCTTTAGTGCGTTATGTATTCTTTGAAATATTGCTAAAAATAACCCAGGTTGGAATATTTCTTTTGCAATGATATTGATCAATTATTGATATGTATGTTTACCATAATATTCCCGGTTTTCTATGGACTGTTGGGTAGTCGAACAAATTTTGAAAGATCTTATGACAAATTTTATTTGGTTAATAGCCCCCACCCATTTTGACAAAGAACCGTCAACGGTAAAAAAAGCAGCCAAACAATTTCACTCTAATTTTCACTTGTATTCTATATAAATGTACAATAGACATACAATACTAAATACCGTTTTTGAGAATTATGTATCCATGAAGACATGTTTTGAATATGATCAAGATAAGATGTAAATCGCATACCCAAGAACGGTGACAAGTATATGTGTTGGTACCTAGCTTGTAGATCGTATGTTTTCATTTAATAAATTCCTTAAACAGGAAGAAGAAGAAGAAAAAAAACATTCAAATGGAAAATTCAGTTTGTATATCGTTTTACAAATATGGTACGATTTATGGAATAAAATATCAAAAACATATAAAAGTGTATAAATATACCGCCTGAATATTCAAGATGTGACGCAAATACTTCTGAATAACTGGAGAGTGTTGAAATGTCGGTGGAATTGTTTTACTATCTTTATAAGTGATTCATTCGACACTTTGCAACTCAAACGTCTATAATAATGTGTACCTAAATGAAACAAATAGCATATCAACTTTTTCACGTTCTAATCTAAGTGGAAATTAATTCTTATATACAACAATAATGATGCATTGATGCTATGTCAATGAATATTATTATATCATGACCGATACATCAATGATATATACATGAGTACTCCGTGATGAATGCTACATTCTTGCGTGATGTTTTTTTAATTGGTATATTTAGTTGGCTTTTCGCCAAGATTATACGTTATATATTATGGATTGTTTTGGTTTGTTTCTAAAGTGAGAGTAACTGAGTTCAAGACATATAAAACAAGTGATTTTTTCAGCAACATAATGTCTATCTAATATTTATATATGATTCTATATTAGATATTTCATCAATAATAATGGCGGTATCATCCGAGCATAGTCACGTTTATTGTTCTGTTCAGTGTTTATTTGTGCTGATTTTTCTATATTTAACTTATTCACTGGTAAGACAACGTGCTCATTAATTTTGTTAGACTAAGTGATTCTTTTGGAATTATTGGCAATTCTTTCAGGTACGTTTGGAATTAAACTATTTTAAGAGAAATGTTCTTAATACTAGAGATCTCATGTCATATAACACAATTTCCTGTCAATATTCAAACATAGCATTTAAACGAAATTAATTTTTTTCTGATTGATGCAAATTTGTTTAATTTCGTGTTTCTTTTTTGTCCCATTAGTTCAAACCCAGAATGTCGAAACACATGCTATATACAGTTCTGAAAGTATATGATACATTCAAGAAGAGAGCACTAGAACTGTGTCAAGATAATTCCAGAACCATATCATGTGCTTAAGTATGGGTGATGAGAGATGATTGTGTTACTAATGAACACGAACCCATACATACATTCATACCTGCATACATACATACATATATGCATACATGTACGCATACGTACATACATACATGCACACATATGCATACATACATAAGTTCACATATACATAAATATATATATACATACATACATACACACATACATTCATACATACATACATACTTACATATATACATACATACATACATACATACATACATACATACATACATACATACATACATACATACACATGTCGTCCTCAGTTAGATCGTAGGTGAAAGAACTGAGTGTCACCAGGGTTTTTCCAATTGTCAGGAGAGCCGTTGCACTCTATAAAGGACGATCCGTTCAACATGTACCAGTTTATTAATCAACCATTCTGTACATGTCTAGGAAATAATGAGTACTCAATTATTATATAGCATACAGACTCATACACACTAACAAGCATGCAATCACGGAGATGTATGTATATATGGATGCATGCATGCATGTATGTATTTATTTATGTATGTATGTATGTATGTATGTATGTATGTATGTATGTATGTATGTATGTATGTATGCAAGAATGTATGTATGAATTGAGGTATGTATCGATGTATGTATTGATCAATGTATGTGCAACAACGCTTACTTCCAATTCCAATACTATTTTTAATGCAAATATCTTCCATTTTTCATATTTCTGATGCCAGGACCAATCACTACGTTTTCTAAACACAAATAACTCTATACATATTTAAAAACTAATTCTTGCATAGTCAAAGATATTGTTGTACATTACAATTAACCTTTTAAACCTTAATGAACTCTGGAACCTTGTTCGACATTGCCCATCAATTGCTAAGGAGTCAGTTTATGGTCATGTTATTTTTAGTAACGTCAACTGTATTATGTTGACGTAGATGGTTGAAGTGAAGGTAAGATTATAAATAATGTACAATAATACCTGTAATTGTTGTTTTCTTCCTCCATCCAAGCACATCACCCTCCATTTATACTAAATATTCTTATTTTCTATTTTTCTCTAGATATCATTTTCTCCCATTTATAAAAAATATTCCTGGGTCAATACAATGTATTGGTAAAGTGAAACCATTCAGTTTACCTTTGTTTAATCATCGGTGTCTTCTAAGACTTCGTATCTTTAGTGCGTTATGTATTCTTTGAAATATTGCTAAAAATAACCCAGGTTGGAATATTTCTTTTGCAATGATATTGATCAATTATTGATATGTATGTTTACCATAATATTCCCGGTTTTCTATGGACTGTTGGGTAGTCGAACAAATTTTGAAAGATCTTATGACAAATTTTATTTGGTTAATAGCCCCCACCCATTTTGACAAAGAACCGTCAACGGTAAAAAAAGCAGCCAAACAATTTCACTCTAATTTTCACTTGTATTCTATATAAATGTACAATAGACATACAATACTAAATACCGTTTTTGAGAATTATGTATCCATGAAGACATGTTTTGAATATGATCAAGATAAGATGTAAATCGCATACCCAAGAACGGTGACAAGTATATGTGTTGGTACCTAGCTTGTAGATCGTATGTTTTCATTTAATAAATTCCTTAAACAGGAAGAAGAAGAAGAAAAAAAACATTCAAATGGAAAATTCAGTTTGTATATCGTTTTACAAATATGGTACGATTTATGGAATAAAATATCAAAAACATATAAAAGTGTATAAATATACCGCCTGAATATTCAAGATGTGACGCAAATACTTCTGAATAACTGGAGAGTGTTGAAATGTCGGTGGAATTGTTTTACTATCTTTATAAGTGATTCATTCGACACTTTGCAACTCAAACGTCTATAATAATGTGTACCTAAATGAAACAAATAGCATATCAACTTTTTCACGTTCTAATCTAAGTGGAAATTAATTCTTATATACAACAATAATGATGCATTGATGCTATGTCAATGAATATTATTATATCATGACCGATACATCAATGATATATACATGAGTACTCCGTGATGAATGCTACATTCTTGCGTGATGTTTTTTTAATTGGTATATTTAGTTGGCTTTTCGCCAAGATTATACGTTATATATTATGGATTGTTTTGGTTTGTTTCTAAAGTGAGAGTAACTGAGTTCAAGACATATAAAACAAGTGATTTTTTCAGCAACATAATGTCTATCTAATATTTATATATGATTCTATATTAGATATTTCATCAATAATAATGGCGGTATCATCCGAGCATAGTCACGTTTATTGTTCTGTTCAGTGTTTATTTGTGCTGATTTTTCTATATTTAACTTATTCACTGGTAAGACAACGTGCTCATTAATTTTGTTAGACTAAGTGATTCTTTTGGAATTATTGGCAATTCTTTCAGGTACGTTTGGAATTAAACTATTTTAAGAGAAATGTTCTTAATACTAGAGATCTCATGTCATATAACACAATTTCCTGTCAATATTCAAACATAGCATTTAAACGAAATTAATTTTTTTCTGATTGATGCAAATTTGTTTAATTTCGTGTTTCTTTTTTGTCCCATTAGTTCAAACCCAGAATGTCGAAACACATGCTATATACAGTTCTGAAAGTATATGATACATTCAAGAAGAGAGCACTAGAACTGTGTCAAGATAATTCCAGAACCATATCATGTGCTTAAGTATGGGTGATGAGAGATGATTGTGTTACTAATGAACACGAACCCATACATACATTCATACCTGCATACATACATACATATATGCATACATGTACGCATACGTACATACATACATGCACACATATGCATACATACATAAGTTCACATATACATAAATATATATATACATACATACATACACACATACATTCATACATACATACATACTTACATACATACATACATACATACATACATACATACATACATACATACATACATACATACATACATACACATGTCGTCCTCAGTTAGATCGTAGGTGAAAGAACTGAGTGTCACCAGGGTTTTTCCAATTGTCAGGAGAGCCGTTGCACTCTATAAAGGACGATCCGTTCAACATGTACCAGTTTATTAATCAACCATTCTGTACATGTCTAGGAAATAATGAGTACTCAATTATTATATAGCATACAGACTCATACACACTAACAAGCATGCAATCACGGAGATGTATGTATATATGGATGCATGCATGCATGTATGTATTTATTTATGTATGTATGTATGTATGTATGTATGTATGTATGTATGTATGTATGTATGTATGTATGTATGCAAGAATGTATGTATGAATTGAGGTATGTATCGATGTATGTATTGATCAATGTATGTGCAACAACGCTTACTTCCAATTCCAATACTATTTTTAATGCAAATATCTTCCATTTTTCATATTTCTGATGCCAGGACCAATCACTACGTTTTCTAAACACAAATAACTCTATACATATTTAAAAACTAATTCTTGCATAGTCAAAGATATTGTTGTACATTACAATTAACCTTTTAAACCTTAATGAACTCTGGAACCTTGTTCGACATTGCCCATCAATTGCTAAGGAGTCAGTTTATGGTCATGTTATTTTTAGTAACGTCAACTGTATTATGTTGACGTAGATGGTTGAAGTGAAGGTAAGATTATAAATAATGTACAATAATACCTGTAATTGTTGTTTTCTTCCTCCATCCAAGCACATCACCCTCCATTTATACTAAATATTCTTATTTTCTATTTTTCTCTAGATATCATTTTCTCCCATTTATAAAAAATATTCCTGGGTCAATACCATGTATCGGTAAAGTGAAACCATTCAGTTTACCTTTGTTTAATCATCGGTGTCTTCTAAGACTTCGTATCTTTAGTGCGTTATGTATTCTTTGAAATATTGCTAAAAATAACCCAGGTTGGAATATTTCTTTTGCAATGATATTGATCAATTATTGATATGTATGTTTACCATAATATTCCCGGTTTTCTATGGACTGTTGGGTAGTCGAACAAATTTTGAAAGATCTTATGACAAATTTTATTTGGTTAATAGCCCCCACCCATTTTGACAAAGAACCGTCAACGGTAAAAAAAGCAGCCAAACAATTTCACTCTAATTTTCACTTGTATTCTATATAAATGTACAATAGACATACAATACTAAATACCGTTTTTGAGAATTATGTATCCATGAAGACATGTTTTGAATATGATCAAGATAAGATGTAAATCGCATACCCAAGAACGGTGACAAGTATATGTGTTGGTACCTAGCTTGTAGATCGTATGTTTTCATTTAATAAATTCCTTAAACAGGAAGAAGAAGAAGAAAAAAAACATTCAAATGGAAAATTCAGTTTGTATATCGTTTTACAAATATGGTACGATTTATGGAATAAAATATCAAAAACATATAAAAGTGTATAAATATACCGCCTGAATATTCAAGATGTGACGCAAATACTTCTGAATAACTGGAGAGTGTTGAAATGTCGGTGGAATTGTTTTACTATCTTTATAAGTGATTCATTCGACACTTTGCAACTCAAACGTCTATAATAATGTGTACCTAAATGAAACAAATAGCATATCAACTTTTTCACGTTCTAATCTAAGTGGAAATTAATTCTTATATACAACAATAATGATGCATTGATGCTATGTCAATGAATATTATTATATCATGACCGATACATCAATGATATATACATGAGTACTCCGTGATGAATGCTACATTCTTGCGTGATGTTTTTTTAATTGGTATATTTAGTTGGCTTTTCGCCAAGATTATACGTTATATATTATGGATTGTTTTGGTTTGTTTCTAAAGTGAGAGTAACTGAGTTCAAGACATATAAAACAAGTGATTTTTTCAGCAACATAATGTCTATCTAATATTTATATATGATTCTATATTAGATATTTCATCAATAATAATGGCGGTATCATCCGAGCATAGTCACGTTTATTGTTCTGTTCAGTGTTTATTTGTGCTGATTTTTCTATATTTAACTTATTCACTGGTAAGACAACGTGCTCATTAATTTTGTTAGACTAAGTGATTCTTTTGGAATTATTGGCAATTCTTTCAGGTACGTTTGGAATTAAACTATTTTAAGAGAAATGTTCTTAATACTAGAGATCTCATGTCATATAACACAATTTCCTGTCAATATTCAAACATAGCATTTAAACGAAATTAATTTTTTTCTGATTGATGCAAATTTGTTTAATTTCGTGTTTCTTTTTTGTCCCATTAGTTCAAACCCAGAATGTCGAAACACATGCTATATACAGTTCTGAAAGTATATGATACATTCAAGAAGAGAGCACTAGAACTGTGTCAAGATAATTCCAGAACCATATCATGTGCTTAAGTATGGGTGATGAGAGATGATTGTGTTACTAATGAACACGAACCCATACATACATTCATACCTGCATACATACATACATATATGCATACATGTACGCATACGTACATACATACATGCACACATATGCATACATACATAAGTTCACATATACATAAATATATATATACATACATACATACACACATACATTCATACATACATACATACTTACATACATACATACATACATACATACATACATACATACATACATACATACATACATACATACATACATACATACATACATACATACACATGTCGTCCTCAGTTAGATCGTAGGTGAAAGAACTGAGTGTCACCAGGGTTTTTCCAATTGTCAGGAGAGCCGTTGCACTCTATAAAGGACGATCCGTTCAACATGTACCAGTTTATTAATCAACCATTCTGTACATGTCTAGGAAATAATGAGTACTCAATTATTATATAGCATACAGACTCATACACACTAACAAGCATGCAATCACGGAGATGTATGTATATATGGATGCATGCATGCATGTATGTATTTATTTATGTATGTATGTATGTATGTATGTATGTATGTATGTATGTATGTATGTATGCAAGAATGTATGTATGAATTGAGGTATGTATCGATGTATGTATTGATCAATGTATGTGCAACAACGCTTACTTCCAATTCCAATACTATTTTTAATGCAAATATCTTCCATTTTTCATATTTCTGATGCCAGGACCAATCACTACGTTTTCTAAACACAAATAACTCTATACATATTTAAAAACTAATTCTTGCATAGTCAAAGATATTGTTGTACATTACAATTAACCTTTTAAACCTTAATGAACTCTGGAACCTTGTTCGACATTGCCCATCAATTGCTAAGGAGTCAGTTTATGGTCATGTTATTTTTAGTAACGTCAACTGTATTATGTTGACGTAGATGGTTGAAGTGAAGGTAAGATTATAAATAATGTACAATAATACCTGTAATTGTTGTTTTCTTCCTCCATCCAAGCACATCACCCTCCATTTATACTAAATATTCTTATTTTCTATTTTTCTCTAGATATCATTTTCTCCCATTTATAAAAAATATTCCTGGGTCAATACAATGTATCGGTAAAGTGAAACCATTCAGTTTACCTTTGTTTAATCATCGGTGTCTTCTAAGACTTCGTATCTTTAGTGCGTTATGTATTCTTTGAAATATTGCTAAAAATAACCCAGGTTGGAATATTTCTTTTGCAATGATATTGATCAATTATTGATATGTATGTTTACCATAATATTCCCGGTTTTCTATGGACTGTTGGGTAGTCGAACAAATTTTGAAAGATCTTATGACAAATTTTATTTGGTTAATAGCCCCCACCCATTTTGACAAAGAACCGTCAACGGTAAAAGAAGCAGCCAAACAATTTCACTCTAATTTTCACTTGTATTCTATATAAATGTACAATAGACATACAATACTAAATACCGTTTTTGAGAATTATGTATCCATGAAGACATGTTTTGAATATGATCAAGATAAGATGTAAATCGCATACCCAAGAACGGTGACAAGTATATGTGTTGGTACCTAGCTTGTAGATCGTATGTTTTCATTTAATAAATTCCTTAAACAGGAAGAAGAAGAAGAAAAAAAACATTCAAATGGAAAATTCAGTTTGTATATCGTTTTACAAATATGGTACGATTTATGGAATAAAATATCAAAAACATATAAAAGTGTATAAATATACCGCCTGAATATTCAAGATGTGACGCAAATACTTCTGAATAACTGGAGAGTGTTGAAATGTCGGTGGAATTGTTTTACTATCTTTATAAGTGATTCATTCGACACTTTGCAACTCAAACGTCTATAATAATGTGTACCTAAATGAAACAAATAGCATATCAACTTTTTCACGTTCTAATCTAAGTGGAAATTAATTCTTATATACAACAATAATGATGCATTGATGCTATGTCAATGAATATTATTATATCATGACCGATACATCAATGATATATACATGAGTACTCCGTGATGAATGCTACATTCTTGCGTGATGTTTTTTTAATTGGTATATTTAGTTGGCTTTTCGCCAAGATTATACGTTATATATTATGGATTGTTTTGGTTTGTTTCTAAAGTGAGAGTAACTGAGTTCAAGACATATAAAACAAGTGATTTTTTCAGCAACATAATGTCTATCTAATATTTATATATGATTCTATATTAGATATTTCATCAATAATAATGGCGGTATCATCCGAGCATAGTCACGTTTATTGTTCTGTTCAGTGTTTATTTGTGCTGATTTTTCTATATTTAACTTATTCACTGGTAAGACAACGTGCTCATTAATTTTGTTAGACTAAGTGATTCTTTTGGAATTATTGGCAATTCTTTCAGGTACGTTTGGAATTAAACTATTTTAAGAGAAATGTTCTTAATACTAGAGATCTCATGTCATATAACACAATTTCCTGTCAATATTCAAACATAGCATTTAAACGAAATTAATTTTTTTCTGATTGATGCAAATTTGTTTAATTTCGTGTTTCTTTTTTGTCCCATTAGTTCAAACCCAGAATGTCGAAACACATGCTATATACAGTTCTGAAAGTATATGATACATTCAAGAAGAGAGCACTAGAACTGTGTCAAGATAATTCCAGAACCATATCATGTGCTTAAGTATGGGTGATGAGAGATGATTGTGTTACTAATGAACACGAACCCATACATACATTCATACCTGCATACATACATACATATATGCATACATGTACGCATACGTACATACATACATGCACACATATGCATACATACATAAGTTCACATATACATAAATATATATATACATACATACATACACACATACATTCATACATACATACATACTTACATACATACATACATACATACATACATACATACATACATACATACATACATACATACATACATACATACACATGTCGTCCTCAGTTAGATCGTAGGTGAAAGAACTGAGTGTCACCAGGGTTTTTCCAATTGTCAGGAGAGCCGTTGCACTCTATAAAGGACGATCCGTTCAACATGTACCAGTTTATTAATCAACCATTCTGTACATGTCTAGGAAATAATGAGTACTCAATTATTATATAGCATACAGACTCATACACACTAACAAGCATGCAATCACGGAGATGTATGTATATATGGATGCATGCATGCATGTATGTATTTATTTATGTATGTATGTATGTATGTATGTATGTATGTATGTATGTATGTATGTATGCAAGAATGTATGTATGAATTGAGGTATGTATCGATGTATGTATTGATCAATGTATGTGCAACAACGCTTACTTCCAATTCCAATACTATTTTTAATGCAAATATCTTCCATTTTTCATATTTCTGATGCCAGGACCAATCACTACGTTTTCTAAACACAAATAACTCTATACATATTTAAAAACTAATTCTTGCATAGTCAAAGATATTGTTGTACATTACAATTAACCTTTTAAACCTTAATGAACTCTGGAACCTTGTTCGACATTGCCCATCAATTGCTAAGGAGTCAGTTTATGGTCATGTTATTTTTAGTAACGTCAACTGTATTATGTTGACGTAGATGGTTGAAGTGAAGGTAAGATTATAAATAATGTACAATAATACCTGTAATTGTTGTTTTCTTCCTCCATCCAAGCACATCACCCTCCATTTATACTAAATATTCTTATTTTCTATTTTTCTCTAGATATCATTTTCTCCCATTTATAAAAAATATTCCTGGGTCAATACCATGTATCGGTAAAGTGAAACCATTCAGTTTACCTTTGTTTAATCATCGGTGTCTTCTAAGACTTCGTATCTTTAGTGCGTTATGTATTCTTTGAAATATTGCTAAAAATAACCCAGGTTGGAATATTTCTTTTGCAATGATATTGATCAATTATTGATATGTATGTTTACCATAATATTCCCGGTTTTCTATGGACTGTTGGGTAGTCGAACAAATTTTGAAAGATCTTATGACAAATTTTATTTGGTTAATAGCCCCCACCCATTTTGACAAAGAACCGTCAACGGTAAAAAAAGCAGCCAAACAATTTCACTCTAATTTTCACTTGTATTCTATATAAATGTACAATAGACATACAATACTAAATACCGTTTTTGAGAATTATGTATCCATGAAGACATGTTTTGAATATGATCAAGATAAGATGTAAATCGCATACCCAAGAACGGTGACAAGTATATGTGTTGGTACCTAGCTTGTAGATCGTATGTTTTCATTTAATAAATTCCTTAAACAGGAAGAAGAAGAAGAAAAAAAACATTCAAATGGAAAATTCAGTTTGTATATCGTTTTACAAATATGGTACGATTTATGGAATAAAATATCAAAAACATATAAAAGTGTATAAATATACCGCCTGAATATTCAAGATGTGACGCAAATACTTCTGAATAACTGGAGAGTGTTGAAATGTCGGTGGAATTGTTTTACTATCTTTATAAGTGATTCATTCGACACTTTGCAACTCAAACGTCTATAATAATGTGTACCTAAATGAAACAAATAGCATATCAACTTTTTCACGTTCTAATCTAAGTGGAAATTAATTCTTATATACAACAATAATGATGCATTGATGCTATGTCAATGAATATTATTATATCATGACCGATACATCAATGATATATACATGAGTACTCCGTGATGAATGCTACATTCTTGCGTGATGTTTTTTTAATTGGTATATTTAGTTGGCTTTTCGCCAAGATTATACGTTATATATTATGGATTGTTTTGGTTTGTTTCTAAAGTGAGAGTAACTGAGTTCAAGACATATAAAACAAGTGATTTTTTCAGCAACATAATGTCTATCTAATATTTATATATGATTCTATATTAGATATTTCATCAATAATAATGGCGGTATCATCCGAGCATAGTCACGTTTATTGTTCTGTTCAGTGTTTATTTGTGCTGATTTTTCTATATTTAACTTATTCACTGGTAAGACAACGTGCTCATTAATTTTGTTAGACTAAGTGATTCTTTTGGAATTATTGGCAATTCTTTCAGGTACGTTTGGAATTAAACTATTTTAAGAGAAATGTTCTTAATACTAGAGATCTCATGTCATATAACACAATTTCCTGTCAATATTCAAACATAGCATTTAAACGAAATTAATTTTTTTCTGATTGATGCAAATTTGTTTAATTTCGTGTTTCTTTTTTGTCCCATTAGTTCAAACCCAGAATGTCGAAACACATGCTATATACAGTTCTGAAAGTATATGATACATTCAAGAAGAGAGCACTAGAACTGTGTCAAGATAATTCCAGAACCATATCATGTGCTTAAGTATGGGTGATGAGAGATGATTGTGTTACTAATGAACACGAACCCATACATACATTCATACCTGCATACATACATACATATATGCATACATGTACGCATACGTACATACATACATGCACACATATGCATACATACATAAGTTCACATATACATAAATATATATATACATACATACATACACACATACATTCATACATACATACATACTTACATACATACATACATACATACATACATACATACATACATACATACATACATACATACATACACATGTCGTCCTCAGTTAGATCGTAGGTGAAAGAACTGAGTGTCACCAGGGTTTTTCCAATTGTCAGGAGAGCCGTTGCACTCTATAAAGGACGATCCGTTCAACATGTACCAGTTTATTAATCAACCATTCTGTACATGTCTAGGAAATAATGAGTACTCAATTATTATATAGCATACAGACTCATACACACTAACAAGCATGCAATCACGGAGATGTATGTATATATGGATGCATGCATGCATGTATGTATTTATTTATGTATGTATGTATGTATGTATGTATGTATGTATGTATGTATGTATGTATGTATGTATGTATGCAAGAATGTATGTATGAATTGAGGTATGTATCGATGTATGTATTGATCAATGTATGTGCAACAACGCTTACTTCCAATTCCAATACTATTTTTAATGCAAATATCTTCCATTTTTCATATTTCTGATGCCAGGACCAATCACTACGTTTTCTAAACACAAATAACTCTATACATATTTAAAAACTAATTCTTGCATAGTCAAAGATATTGTTGTACATTACAATTAACCTTTTAAACCTTAATGAACTCTGGAACCTTGTTCGACATTGCCCATCAATTGCTAAGGAGTCAGTTTATGGTCATGTTATTTTTAGTAACGTCAACTGTATTATGTTGACGTAGATGGTTGAAGTGAAGGTAAGATTATAAATAATGTACAATAATACCTGTAATTGTTGTTTTCTTCCTCCATCCAAGCACATCACCCTCCATTTATACTAAATATTCTTATTTTCTATTTTTCTCTAGATATCATTTTCTCCCATTTATAAAAAATATTCCTGGGTCAATACCATGTATCGGTAAAGTGAAACCATTCAGTTTACCTTTGTTTAATCATCGGTGTCTTCTAAGACTTCGTATCTTTAGTGCGTTATGTATTCTTTGAAATATTGCTAAAAATAACCCAGGTTGGAATATTTCTTTTGCAATGATATTGATCAATTATTGATATGTATGTTTACCATAATATTCCCGGTTTTCTATGGACTGTTGGGTAGTCGAACAAATTTTGAAAGATCTTATGACAAATTTTATTTGGTTAATAGCCCCCACCCATTTTGACAAAGAACCGTCAACGGTAAAAAAAGCAGCCAAACAATTTCACTCTAATTTTCACTTGTATTCTATATAAATGTACAATAGACATACAATACTAAATACCGTTTTTGAGAATTATGTATCCATGAAGACATGTTTTGAATATGATCAAGATAAGATGTAAATCGCATACCCAAGAACGGTGACAAGTATATGTGTTGGTACCTAGCTTGTAGATCGTATGTTTTCATTTAATAAATTCCTTAAACAGGAAGAAGAAGAAGAAAAAAAACATTCAAATGGAAAATTCAGTTTGTATATCTTTTTACAAATATGGTACGATTTATGGAATAAAATATCAAAAACATATAAAAGTGTATAAATATACCGCCTGAATATTCAAGATGTGACGCAAATACTTCTGAATAACTGGAGAGTGTTGAAATGTCGGTGGAATTGTTTTACTATCTTTATAAGTGATTCATTCGACACTTTGCAACTCAAACGTCTATAATAATGTGTACCTAAATGAAACAAATAGCATATCAACTTTTTCACGTTCTAATCTAAGTGGAAATTAATTCTTATATACAACAATAATGATGCATTGATGCTATGTCAATGAATATTATTATATCATGACCGATACATCAATGATATATACATGAGTACTCCGTGATGAATGCTACATTCTTGCGTGATGTTTTTTTAATTGGTATATTTAGTTGGCTTTTCGCCAAGATTATACGTTATATATTATGGATTGTTTTGGTTTGTTTCTAAAGTGAGAGTAACTGAGTTCAAGACATATAAAACAAGTGATTTTTTCAGCAACATAATGTCTATCTAATATTTATATATGATTCTATATTAGATATTTCATCAATAATAATGGCGGTATCATCCGAGCATAGTCACGTTTATTGTTCTGTTCAGTGTTTATTTGTGCTGATTTTTCTATATTTAACTTATTCACTGGTAAGACAACGTGCTCATTAATTTTGTTAGACTAAGTGATTCTTTTGGAATTATTGGCAATTCTTTCAGGTACGTTTGGAATTAAACTATTTTAAGAGAAATGTTCTTAATACTAGAGATCTCATGTCATATAACACAATTTCCTGTCAATATTCAAACATAGCATTTAAACGAAATTAATTTTTTTCTGATTGATGCAAATTTGTTTAATTTCGTGTTTCTTTTTTGTCCCATTAGTTCAAACCCAGAATGTCGAAACACATGCTATATACAGTTCTGAAAGTATATGATACATTCAAGAAGAGAGCACTAGAACTGTGTCAAGATAATTCCAGAACCATATCATGTGCTTAAGTATGGGTGATGAGAGATGATTGTGTTACTAATGAACACGAACCCATACATACATTCATACCTGCATACATACATACATATATGCATACATGTACGCATACGTACATACATACATGCACACATATGCATACATACATAAGTTCACATATACATAAATATATATATACATACATACATACACACATACATTCATACATACATACATACTTACATACATACATACATACATACATACATACATACATACATACATACATACATACACATGTCGTCCTCAGTTAGATCGTAGGTGAAAGAACTGAGTGTCACCAGGGTTTTTCCAATTGTCAGGAGAGCCGTTGCACTCTATAAAGGACGATCCGTTCAACATGTACCAGTTTATTAATCAACCATTCTGTACATGTCTAGGAAATAATGAGTACTCAATTATTATATAGCATACAGACTCATACACACTAACAAGCATGCAATCACGGAGATGTATGTATATATGGATGCATGCATGCATGTATGTATTTATTTATGTATGTATGTATGTATGTATGTATGTATGTATGTATGTATGTATGTATGTATGTATGTATGTATGCAAGAATGTATGTATGAATTGAGGTATGTATCGATGTATGTATTGATCAATGTATGTGCAACAACGCTTACTTCCAATTCCAATACTATTTTTAATGCAAATATCTTCCATTTTTCATATTTCTGATGCCAGGACCAATCACTACGTTTTCTAAACACAAATAACTCTATACATATTTAAAAACTAATTCTTGCATAGTCAAAGATATTGTTGTACATTACAATTAACCTTTTAAACCTTAATGAACTCTGGAACCTTGTTCGACATTGCCCATCAATTGCTAAGGAGTCAGTTTATGGTCATGTTATTTTTAGTAACGTCAACTGTATTATGTTGACGTAGATGGTTGAAGTGAAGGTAAGATTATAAATAATGTACAATAATACCTGTAATTGTTGTTTTCTTCCTCCATCCAAGCACATCACCCTCCATTTATACTAAATATTCTTATTTTCTATTTTTCTCTAGATATCATTTTCTCCCATTTATAAAAAATATTCCTGGGTCAATACCATGTATCGGTAAAGTGAAACCATTCAGTTTACCTTTGTTTAATCATCGGTGTCTTCTAAGACTTCGTATCTTTAGTGCGTTATGTATTCTTTGAAATATTGCTAAAAATAACCCAGGTTGGAATATTTCTTTTGCAATGATATTGATCAATTATTGATATGTATGTTTACCATAATATTCCCGGTTTTCTATGGACTGTTGGGTAGTCGAACAAATTTTGAAAGATCTTATGACAAATTTTATTTGGTTAATAGCCCCCACCCATTTTGACAAAGAACCGTCAACGGTAAAAAAAGCAGCCAAACAATTTCACTCTAATTTTCACTTGTATTCTATATAAATGTACAATAGACATACAATACTAAATACCGTTTTTGAGAATTATGTATCCATGAAGACATGTTTTGAATATGATCAAGATAAGATGTAAATCGCATACCCAAGAACGGTGACAAGTATATGTGTTGGTACCTAGCTTGTAGATCGTATGTTTTCATTTAATAAATTCCTTAAACAGGAAGAAGAAGAAGGAAAAAAAACATTCAAATGGAAAATTCAGTTTGTATATCGTTTTACAAATATGGTACGATTTATGGAATAAAATATCAAAAACATATAAAAGTGTATAAATATACCGCCTGAATATTCAAGATGTGACGCAAATACTTCTGAATAACTGGAGAGTGTTGAAATGTCGGTGGAATTGTTTTACTATCTTTATAAGTGATTCATTCGACACTTTGCAACTCAAACGTCTATAATAATGTGTACCTAAATGAAACAAATAGCATATCAACTTTTTCACGTTCTAATCTAAGTGGAAATTAATTCTTATATACAACAATAATGATGCATTGATGCTATGTCAATGAATATTATTATATCATGACCGATACATCAATGATATATACATGAGTACTCCGTGATGAATGCTACATTCTTGCGTGATGTTTTTTTAATTGGTATATTTAGTTGGCTTTTCGCCAAGATTATACGTTATATATTATGGATTGTTTTGGTTTGTTTCTAAAGTGAGAGTAACTGAGTTCAAGACATATAAAACAAGTGATTTTTTCAGCAACATAATGTCTATCTAATATTTATATATGATTCTATATTAGATATTTCATCAATAATAATGGCGGTATCATCCGAGCATAGTCACGTTTATTGTTCTGTTCAGTGTTTATTTGTGCTGATTTTTCTATATTTAACTTATTCACTGGTAAGACAACGTGCTCATTAATTTTGTTAGACTAAGTGATTCTTTTGGAATTATTGGCAATTCTTTCAGGTACGTTTGGAATTAAACTATTTTAAGAGAAATGTTCTTAATACTAGAGATCTCATGTCATATAACACAATTTCCTGTCAATATTCAAACATAGCATTTAAACGAAATTAATTTTTTTCTGATTGATGCAAATTTGTTTAATTTCGTGTTTCTTTTTTGTCCCATTAGTTCATACCCAGAATGTCGAAACACATGCTATATACAGTTCTGAAAGTATATGATACATTCAAGAAGAGAGCACTAGAACTGTGTCAAGATAATTCCAGAACCATATCATGTGCTTAAGTATGGGTGATGAGAGATGATTGTGTTACTAATGAACACGAACCCATACATACATTCATACCTGCATACATACATACATATATGCATACATGTACGCATACGTACATACATACATGCACACATATGCATACATACATAAGTTCACATATACATAAATATATATATACATACATACATACACACATACATTCATACATACATACATACTTACATACATACATACATACATACATACATACATACATACATACATACATACATACATACATACATACATACATACACATGTCGTCCTCAGTTAGATCGTAGGTGAAAGAACTGAGTGTCACCAGGGTTTTTCCAATTGTCAGGAGAGCCGTTGCACTCTATAAAGGACGATCCGTTCAACATGTACCAGTTTATTAATCAACCATTCTGTACATGTCTAGGAAATAATGAGTACTCAATTATTATATAGCATACAGACTCATACACACTAACAAGCATGCAATCACGGAGATGTATGTATATATGGATGCATGCATGCATGTATGTATTTATTTATGTATGTATGTATGTATGTATGTATGTATGTATGTATGTATGTATGTATGTATGTATGTATGTATGCAAGAATGTATGTATGAATTGAGGTATGTATCGATGTATGTATTGATCAATGTATGTGCAACAACGCTTACTTCCAATTCCAATACTATTTTTAATGCAAATATCTTCCATTTTTCATATTTCTGATGCCAGGACCAATCACTACGTTTTCTAAACACAAATAACTCTATACATATTTAAAAACTAATTCTTGCATAGTCAAAGATATTGTTGTACATTACAATTAACCTTTTAAACCTTAATGAACTCTGGAACCTTGTTCGACATTGCCCATCAATTGCTAAGGAGTCAGTTTATGGTCATGTTATTTTTAGTAACGTCAACTGTATTATGTTGACGTAGATGGTTGAAGTGAAGGTAAGATTATAAATAATGTACAATAATACCTGTAATTGTTGTTTTCTTCCTCCATCCAAGCACATCACCCTCCATTTATACTAAATATTCTTATTTTCTATTTTTCTCTAGATATCATTTTCTCCCATTTATAAAAAATATTCCTGGGTCAATACCATGTATCGGTAAAGTGAAACCATTCAGTTTACCTTTGTTTAATCATCGGTGTCTTCTAAGACTTCGTATCTTTAGTGCGTTATGTATTCTTTGAAATATTGCTAAAAATAACCCAGGTTGGAATATTTCTTTTGCAATGATATTGATCAATTATTGATATGTATGTTTACCATAATATTCCCGGTTTTCTATGGACTGTTGGGTAGTCGAACAAATTTTGAAAGATCTTATGACAAATTTTATTTGGTTAATAGCCCCCACCCATTTTGACAAAGAACCGTCAACGGTAAAAAAAGCAGCCAAACAATTTCACTCTAATTTTCACTTGTATTCTATATAAATGTACAATAGACATACAATACTAAATACCGTTTTTGAGAATTATGTATCCATGAAGACATGTTTTGAATATGATCAAGATAAGATGTAAATCGCATACCCAAGAACGGTGACAAGTATATGTGTTGGTACCTAGCTTGTAGATCGTATGTTTTCATTTAATAAATTCCTTAAACAGGAAGAAGAAGAAGAAAAAAAACATTCAAATGGAAAATTCAGTTTGTATATCGTTTTACAAATATGGTACGATTTATGGAATAAAATATCAAAAACATATAAAAGTGTATAAATATACCGCCTGAATATTCAAGATGTGACGCAAATACTTCTGAATAACTGGAGAGTGTTGAAATGTCGGTGGAATTGTTTTACTATCTTTATAAGTGATTCATTCGACACTTTGCAACTCAAACGTCTATAATAATGTGTACCTAAATGAAACAAATAGCATATCAACTTTTTCACGTTCTAATCTAAGTGGAAATTAATTCTTATATACAACAATAATGATGCATTGATGCTATGTCAATGAATATTATTATATCATGACCGATACATCAATGATATATACATGAGTACTCCGTGATGAATGCTACATTCTTGCGTGATGTTTTTTTAATTGGTATATTTAGTTGGCTTTTCGCCAAGATTATACGTTATATATTATGGATTGTTTTGGTTTGTTTCTAAAGTGAGAGTAACTGAGTTCAAGACATATAAAACAAGTGATTTTTTCAGCAACATAATGTCTATCTAATATTTATATATGATTCTATATTAGATATTTCATCAATAATAATGGCGGTATCATCCGAGCATAGTCACGTTTATTGTTCTGTTCAGTGTTTATTTGTGCTGATTTTTCTATATTTAACTTATTCACTGGTAAGACAACGTGCTCATTAATTTTGTTAGACTAAGTGATTCTTTTGGAATTATTGGCAATTCTTTCAGGTACGTTTGGAATTAAACTATTTTAAGAGAAATGTTCTTAATACTAGAGATCTCATGTCATATAACACAATTTCCTGTCAATATTCAAACATAGCATTTAAACGAAATTAATTTTTTTCTGATTGATGCAAATTTGTTTAATTTCGTGTTTCTTTTTTGTCCCATTAGTTCAAACCCAGAATGTCGAAACACATGCTATATACAGTTCTGAAAGTATATGATACATTCAAGAAGAGAGCACTAGAACTGTGTCAAGATAATTCCAGAACCATATCATGTGCTTAAGTATGGGTGATGAGAGATGATTGTGTTACTAATGAACACGAACCCATACATACATTCATACCTGCATACATACATACATATATGCATACATGTACGCATACGTACATACATACATGCACACATATGCATACATACATAAGTTCACATATACATAAATATATATATACATACATACATACACACATACATTCATACATACATACATACTTACATACATACATACATACATACATACATACATACATACATACATACATACATACACATGTCGTCCTCAGTTAGATCGTAGGTGAAAGAACTGAGTGTCACCAGGGTTTTTCCAATTGTCAGGAGAGCCGTTGCACTCTATAAAGGACGATCCGTTCAACATGTACCAGTTTATTAATCAACCATTCTGTACATGTCTAGGAAATAATGAGTACTCAATTATTATATAGCATACAGACTCATACACACTAACAAGCATGCAATCACGGAGATGTATGTATATATGGATGCATGCATGCATGTATGTATTTATTTATGTATGTATGTATGTATGTATGTATGTATGTACGTATGTATGTATGTATGTATGCAAGAATGTATGTATGAATTGAGGTATGTATCGATGTATGTATTGATCAATGTATGTGCAACAACGCTTACTTCCAATTCCAATACTATTTTTAATGCAAATATCTTCCATTTTTCATATTTCTGATGCCAGGACCAATCACTACGTTTTCTAAACACAAATAACTCTATACATATTTAAAAACTAATTCTTGCATAGTCAAAGATATTGTTGTACATTACAATTAACCTTTTAAACCTTAATGAACTCTGGAACCTTGTTCGACATTGCCCATCAATTGCTAAGGAGTCAGTTTATGGTCATGTTATTTTTAGTAACGTCAACTGTATTATGTTGACGTAGATGGTTGAAGTGAAGGTAAGATTATAAATAATGTACAATAATACCTGTAATTGTTGTTTTCTTCCTCCATCCAAGCACATCACCCTCCATTTATACTAAATATTCTTATTTTCTATTTTTCTCTAGATATCATTTTCTCCCATTTATAAAAAATATTCCTGGGTCAATACCATGTATCGGTAAAGTGAAACCATTCAGTTTACCTTTGTTTAATCATCGGTGTCTTCTAAGACTTCGTATCTTTAGTGCGTTATGTATTCTTTGAAATATTGCTAAAAATAACCCAGGTTGGAATATTTCTTTTGCAATGATATTGATCAATTATTGATATGTATGTTTACCATAATATTCCCGGTTTTCTATGGACTGTTGGGTAGTCGAACAAATTTTGAAAGATCTTATGACAAATTTTATTTGGTTAATAGCCCCCACCCATTTTGACAAAGAACCGTCAACGGTAAAAAAAGCAGCCAAACAATTTCACTCTAATTTTCACTTGTATTCTATATAAATGTACAATAGACATACAATACTAAATACCGTTTTTGAGAATTATGTATCCATGAAGACATGTTTTGAATATGATCAAGATAAGATGTAAATCGCATACCCAAGAACGGTGACAAGTATATGTGTTGGTACCTAGCTTGTAGATCGTATGTTTTCATTTAATAAATTCCTTAAACAGGAAGAAGAAGAAGAAAAAAAACATTCAAATGGAAAATTCAGTTTGTATATCGTTTTACAAATATGGTACGATTTATGGAATAAAATATCAAAAACATATAAAAGTGTATAAATATACCGCCTGAATATTCAAGATGTGACGCAAATACTTCTGAATAACTGGAGAGTGTTGAAATGTCGGTGGAATTGTTTTACTATCTTTATAAGTGATTCATTCGACACTTTGCAACTCAAACGTCTATAATAATGTGTACCTAAATGAAACAAATAGCATATCAACTTTTTCACGTTCTAATCTAAGTGGAAATTAATTCTTATATACAACAATAATGATGCATTGATGCTATGTCAATGAATATTATTATATCATGACCGATACATCAATGATATATACATGAGTACTCCGTGATGAATGCTACATTCTTGCGTGATGTTTTTTTAATTGGTATATTTAGTTGGCTTTTCGCCAAGATTATACGTTATATATTATGGATTGTTTTGGTTTGTTTCTAAAGTGAGAGTAACTGAGTTCAAGACATATAAAACAAGTGATTTTTTCAGCAACATAATGTCTATCTAATATTTATATATGATTCTATATTAGATATTTCATCAATAATAATGGCGGTATCATCCGAGCATAGTCACGTTTATTGTTCTGTTCAGTGTTTATTTGTGCTGATTTTTCTATATTTAACTTATTCACTGGTAAGACAACGTGCTCATTAATTTTGTTAGACTAAGTGATTCTTTTGGAATTATTGGCAATTCTTTCAGGTACGTTTGGAATTAAACTATTTTAAGAGAAATGTTCTTAATACTAGAGATCTCATGTCATATAACACAATTTCCTGTCAATATTCAAACATAGCATTTAAACGAAATTAATTTTTTTCTGATTGATGCAAATTTGTTTAATTTCGTGTTTCTTTTTTGTCCCATTAGTTCAAACCCAGAATGTCGAAACACATGCTATATACAGTTCTGAAAGTATATGATACATTCAAGAAGAGAGCACTAGAACTGTGTCAAGATAATTCCAGAACCATATCATGTGCTTAAGTATGGGTGATGAGAGATGATTGTGTTACTAATGAACACGAACCCATACATACATTCATACCTGCATACATACATACATATATGCATACATGTACGCATACGTACATACATACATGCACACATATGCATACATACATAAGTTCACATATACATAAATATATATATACATACATACATACACACATACATTCATACATACATACATACTTACATACATACATACATACATACATACATACATACATACATACATACATACATACACATGTCGTCCTCAGTTAGATCGTAGGTGAAAGAACTGAGTGTCACCAGGGTTTTTCCAATTGTCAGGAGAGCCGTTGCACTCTATAAAGGACGATCCGTTCAACATGTACCAGTTTATTAATCAACCATTCTGTACATGTCTAGGAAATAATGAGTACTCAATTATTATATAGCATACAGACTCATACACACTAACAAGCATGCAATCACGGAGATGTATGTATATATGGATGCATGCATGCATGTATGTATTTATTTATGTATGTATGTATGTATGTATGTATGTATGTATGTATGTATGTATGTATGTATGCAAGAATGTATGTATGAATTGAGGTATGTATCGATGTATGTATTGATCAATGTATGTGCAACAACGCTTACTTCCAATTCCAATACTATTTTTAATGCAAATATCTTCCATTTTTCATATTTCTGATGCCAGGACCAATCACTACGTTTTCTAAACACAAATAACTCTATACATATTTAAAAACTAATTCTTGCATAGTCAAAGATATTGTTGTACATTACAATTAACCTTTTAAACCTTAATGAACTCTGGAACCTTGTTCGACATTGCCCATCAATTGCTAAGGAGTCAGTTTATGGTCATGTTATTTTTAGTAACGTCAACTGTATTATGTTGACGTAGATGGTTGAAGTGAAGGTAAGATTATAAATAATGTACAATAATACCTGTAATTGTTGTTTTCTTCCTCCATCCAAGCACATCACCCTCCATTTATACTAAATATTCTTATTTTCTATTTTTCTCTAGATATCATTTTCTCCCATTTATAAAAAATATTCCTGGGTCAATACCATGTATCGGTAAAGTGAAACCATTCAGTTTACCTTTGTTTAATCATCGGTGTCTTCTAAGACTTCGTATCTTTAGTGCGTTATGTATTCTTTGAAATATTGCTAAAAATAACCCAGGTTGGAATATTTCTTTTGCAATGATATTGATCAATTATTGATATGTATGTTTACCATAATATTCCCGGTTTTCTATGGACTGTTGGGTAGTCGAACAAATTTTGAAAGATCTTATGACAAATTTTATTTGGTTAATAGCCCCCACCCAATTTGACAAAGAACCGTCTACGGTAAAAAAAGCAGCCAAACAATTTCACTCTAATTTTCACTTGTATTCTATATAAATGTACAATAGACATACAATACTAAATACCGTTTTTGAGAATTATGTATCCATGAAGACATGTTTTGAATATGATCAAGATAAGATGTAAATCGCATACCCAAGAACGGTGACAAGTATATGTGTTGGTACCTTGCTTGTAGATCGTATGTTTTCATTTAATAAATTCCTTAAACAGGAAGAAGAAGAAGAAAAAAAAACATTCAAATGGAAAATTCAGTTTGTATATCATTTTACAAATATGGTACGATTTATGGAATAAAATATCAAAAACATATAAAAGTGTATAAATATACCTCCTGAATATTCAAGATGTGACGCAAATACTTCTGAATAACTGGAGAGTGTTGAAATGTCGGTGGAATTGTTTTACTATCTTTATAAGTGATTCATTCGACACTTTGCAACTCAAACGTCTATAATAATGTGTACCTAAATGAAACAAATAGCATATCAACTTTTTCACGTTCTAATCTAAGTGGAAATTAATTCTTATATACAACAATAATGATGCATTGATGCTATGTCAATGAATATTATTATATCATGACCGATACATCAATGATATATACATGAGTACTCCGTGATGAATGCTACATTCTTGCGTGATGTTTTTTTAATTGGTATATTTAGTTGGCTTTTCGCCAAGATTATACGTTATATATTATGGATTGTTTTGGTTTGTTTCTAAAGTGAGAGTAACTGAGTTCAAGACATATAAAACAAGTGATTTTTTCAGCAACATAATGTCTATCTAATATTTATATATGATTCTATATTAGATATTTCATCAATAATAATGGCGGTATCATCCGAGCATAGTCACGTTTATTGTTCTGTTCAGTGTTTATTTGTGCTGATTTTTCTATATTTAACTTATTCACTGGTAAGACAACGTGCTCATTAATTTTGTTAGACTAAGTGATTCTTTTGGAATTATTGGCAATTCTTTCAGGTACGTTTGGAATTAAACTATTTTAAGAGAAATGTTCTTAATACTAGAGATCTCATGTCATATAACACAATTTCCTGTCAATATTCAAACATAGCATTTAAACGAAATTAATTTTTTTCTGATTGATGCAAATTTGTTTAATTTCGTGTTTCTTTTTTGTCCCATTAGTTCAAACCCAGAATGTCGAAACACATGCTATATACAGATCTGAAAGTATATGATACATTCAAGAAGAGAGCACTAGAACTGTGTCAAGATAATTCCAGAACCATATCATGTGCTTAAGTATGGGTGATGAGAGATGATTGTGTTACTAATGAACACGAACCCATACATACATTCATACCTGCATACATACATACATATATGCATACATGTACGCATACGTACATACATACATGCACACATATGCATACATACATAAGTTCACATATACATAAATATATATATACATACATACATACACACATACATTCATACATACATACATACTTACATACATACATACATACATACATACATACATACATACATACATACATACATACATACATACATACACATGTCGTCCTCAGTTAGATCGTAGGTGAAAGAACTGAGTGTCACCAGGGTTTTTCCAATTGTCAGGAGAGCCGTTGCACTCTATAAAGGACGATCCGTTCAACATGTACCAGTTTATTAATCAACCATTCTGTACATGTCTAGGAAATAATGAGTACTCAATTATTATATAGCATACAGACTCATACACACTAACAAGCATGCAATCACGGAGATGTATGTATATATGGATGCATGCATGCATGTATGTATTTATTTATGTATGTATGTATGTATGTATGTATGTATGTATGTATGTATGTATGTATGTATGTATGTATGTATGTATGTATGTATGCAAGAATGTATGTATGAATTGAGGTATGTATCGATGTATGTATTGATCAATGTATGTGCAACAACGCTTACTTCCAATTCCAATACTATTTTTAATGCAAATATCTTCCATTTTTCATATTTCTGATGCCAGGACCAATCACTACGTTTTCTAAACACAAATAACTCTATACATATTTAAAAACTAATTCTTGCATAGTCAAAGATATTGTTGTACATTACAATTAACCTTTTAAACCTTAATGAACTCTGGAACCTTGTTCGACATTGCCCATCAATTGCTAAGGAGTCAGTTTATGGTCATGTTATTTTTAGTAACGTCAACTGTATTATGTTGACGTAGATGGTTGAAGTGAAGGTAAGATTATAAATAATGTACAATAATACCTGTAATTGTTGTTTTCTTCCTCCATCCAAGCACATCACCCTCCATTTATACTAAATATTCTTATTTTCTATTTTTCTCTAGATATCATTTTCTCCCATTTATAAAAAATATTCCTGGGTCAATACCATGTATCGGTAAAGTGAAACCATTCAGTTTACCTTTGTTTAATCATCGGTGTCTTCTAAGACTTCGTATCTTTAGTGCGTTATGTATTCTTTGAAATATTGCTAAAAATAACCCAGGTTGGAATATTTCTTTTGCAATGATATTGATCAATTATTGATATGTATGTTTACCATAATATTCCCGGTTTTCTATGGACTATTGCGTAGTCGAACAAATTTTGAAAGATCTTATGACAAATTTTATTTGGTTAATAGCCCCCACCCAATTTGACAAAGAACCGTCTACGGTAAAAAAAGCAGCCAAACAATTTCACTCTAATTTTCACTTGTATTCTATATAAATGTACAATAGACATACAATACTAAATACCGTTTTTGAGAATTATGTATCCATGAAGACATGTTTTGAATATGATCAAGATAAGATGTAAATCGCATACCCAAGAACGGTGACAAGTATATGTGTTGGTACCTTGCTTGTAGATCGTATGTTTTCATTTAATAAATTCCTTAAACAGGAAGAAGAAGAAGAAAAAAAAACATTCAAATGGAAAATTCAGTTTGTATATCGTTTTACAAATATGGTACGATTTATGGAATAAAATATCAAAAACATATAAAAGTGTATAAATATACCTCCTGAATATTCAAGATGTGACGCAAATACTTCTGAATAACTGGAGAGTGTTGAAATGTCGGTGGAATTGTTTTACTATCTTTATAAGTGATTCATTCGACACTTTGCAACTCAAACGTCTATAATAATGTGTACCTAAATGAAACAAATAGCATATCAACTTTTTCACGTTCTAATCTAAGTGGAAATTAATTCTTATATACAACAATAATGATGCATTGATGCTATGTCAATGAATATTATTATATCATGACCGATACATCAATGATATATACATGAGTACTCCGTGATGAATGCTGCATTCTTGCGTGATGTTTTTTTAATTGGTATATTTAGTTGGCTTTTCGCCAAGATTATACGTTATATATTATGGATTGTTTTGGTTTGTTTCTAAAGTGAGAGTAACTGAGTTCAAGACATATAAAACAAGTGATTTTTTCAGCAACATAATGTCTATCTAATATTTATATATGATTCTATATTAGATATTTCATCAATAATAATGGCGGTATCATCCGAGCATAGTCACGTTTATTGTTCTGTTCAGTGTTTATTTGTGCTGATTTTTCTATATTTAACTTATTCACTGGTAAGACAACGTGCTCATTAATTTTGTTAGACTAAGTGATTCTTTTGGAATTATTGGCAATTCTTTCAGGTACGTTTGGAATTAAACTATTTTAAGAGAAATGTTCTTAATACTAGAGATCTCATGTCATATAACACAATTTCCTGTCAATATTCAAACATAGCATTTAAACGAAATTAATTTTTTTCTGATTGATGCAAATTTGTTTAATTTCGTGTTTCTTTTTTGTCCCATTAGTTCAAACCCAGAATGTCGAAACACATGCTATATACAGTTCTGAAAGTATATGATACATTCAAGAAGAGAGCACTAGAACTGTGTCAAGATAATTCCAGAACCATATCATGTGCTTAAGTATGGGTGATGAGAGATGATTGTGTTACTAATGAACACGAACCCATACATACATTCATACCTGCATACATACATACATATATGCATACATGTACGCATACGTACATACATACATGCACACATATGCATACATACATAAGTTCACATATACATAAATATATATATACATACATACATACACACATACATTCATACATACATACATACTTACATACATACATACATACATACATACATACATACATACATACATACACATGTCGTCCTCAGTTAGATCGTAGGTGAAAGAACTGAGTGTCACCAGGGTTTTTCCAATTGTCAGGAGAGCCGTTGCACTCTATAAAGGACGATCCGTTCAACATGTACCAGTTTATTAATCAACCATTCTGTACATGTCTAGGAAATAATGAGTACTCAATTATTATATAGCATACAGACTCATACACACTAACAAGAATGCAATCACGGAGATGTATGTATATATGGATGCATGCATGCATGTATGTATTTATTTATGTATGTATGTATGTATGTATGTATGTATGTATGTATGTATGTATGTATGTATGCAAGAATGTATGTATGAATTGAGGTATGTATCGATGTATGTATTGATCAATGTATGTGCAACAACGCTTACTTCCAATTCCAATACTATTTTTAATGCAAATATCTTCCATTTTTCATATTTCTGATGCCAGGACCAATCACTACGTTTTCTAAACACAAATAACTCTATACATATTTAAAAACTAATTCTTGCATAGTCAAAGATATTGTTGTACATTACAATTAACCTTTTAAACCTTAATGAACTCTGGAACCTTGTTCGACATTGCCCATCAATTGCTAAGGAGTCAGTTTATGGTCATGTTATTTTTAGTAACGTCAACTGTATTATGTTGACGTAGATGGTTGAAGTGAAGGTAAGATTATAAATAATGTACAATAATACCTGTAATTGTTGTTTTCTTCCTCCATCCAAGCACATCACCCTCCATTTATACTAAATATTCTTATTTTCTATTTTTCTCTAGATATCATTTTCTCCCATTTATAAAAAATATTCCTGGGTCAATACCATGTATCGGTAAAGTGAAACCATTCAGTTTACCTTTGTTTAATCATCGGTGTCTTCTAAGACTTCGTATCTTTAGTGCGTTATGTATTCTTTGAAATATTGCTAAAAATAACCCAGGTTGGAATATTTCTTTTGCAATGATATTGATCAATTATTGATATGTATGTTTACCATAATATTCCCGGTTTTCTATGGACTGTTGGGTAGTCGAACAAATTTTGAAAGATCTTATGACAAATTTTATTTGGTTAATAGCCCCCACCCAATTTGACAAAGAACCGTCTACGGTAAAAAAAGCATCCAAACAATTTCACTCTAATTTTCACTTGTATTCTATATAAATGTACAATAGACATACAATACTAAATACCGTTTTTGAGAATTATGTATCCATGAAGACATGTTTTGAATATGATCAAGATAAGATGTAAATCGCATGCCCAAGAACGGTGACAAGTATATGTGTTGGTACCTTGCTTGTAGATCGTATGTTTTCATTTAATAAATTCCTTAAACAGGAAGAAGAAGAAGAAAAAAAAACATTCAAATGGAAAATTCAGTTTGTATATCGTTTTACAAATATGGTACGATTTATGGAATAAAATATCAAAAACATATAAAAGTGTATAAATATACCTCCTGAATATTCAAGATGTGACGCAAATACTTCTGAATAACTGGAGAGTGTTGAAATGTCGGTGGAATTGTTTTACTATCTTTATAAGTGATTCATTCGACACTTTGCAACTCAAACGTCTATAATAATGTGTACCTAAACGAAACAAATAGCATATCAACTTTTTCACGTTCTAATCTAACTGGAAATTAATTCTTATATACAACAATAATGATGCATTGATGCTATGTCAATGAATATTATTATATCATGACCGATACATCAATGATATATACATGAGTACTCCGTGATGAATGCTACATTCTTGCGTGATGTTTTTTTAATTGGTATATTTAGTTGGCTTTTCGCCAAGATTATACGTTATATATTATGGATTGTTTTGGTTTGTTTCTAAAGTGAGAGTAACTGAGTTCAAGACATATAAAACAAGTGATTTTTTCAGCAACATAATGTCTATCTAATATTTATATATGATTCTATATTAGATATTTCATCAATAATAATGGCGGTATCATCCGAGCATAGTCACGTTTATTGTTCTGTTCAGTGTTTATTTGTGCTGATTTTTCAATATTTAACTTATTCACTGGTAAGACAACGTGCTCATTAATTTTGTTAGACTAAGTGATTCTTTTGGAATTATTGGCAATTCTTTCAGGTACGTTTGGAATTAAACTATTTTAAGAGAAATGTTCTTAATACTAGAGATCTCATGTCATATAACACAATTTCCTGTCAATATTCAAACATAGCATTTAAACGAAATTAATTTTTTTCTGATTGATGCAAATTTGTTTAATTTCGTGTTTCTTTTTTGTCCCATTAGTTCAAACCCAGAATGTCGAAACACATGCTATATACAGTTCTGAAAGTATATGATACATTCAAGAAGAGAGCACTAGAACTGTGTCAAGATAATTCCAGAACCATATCATGTGCTTAAGTATGGGTGATGAGAGATGATTGTGTTACTAATGAACACGAACCCATACATACATTCATACCTGCATACATACATACATATATGCATACATGTACGCATACGTACATACATACATGCACACATATGCATACATACATAAGTTCACATATACATAAATATATATATACATACATACATACACACATACATTCATACATACATACATACTTACATACATACATACATACATACATACATACATACATACATACATACATACATACATACATACATACATAGATACATACATACATACATACATACGTACATACACATGTCGTCCTCAGTTAGATCGTAGGTGAAAGAACTGAGTGTCACCAGGGTTTTTCCAATTGTCAGGAGAGCCGTTGCACTCTATAAAGGACGATCCGTTCAACATGTACCAGTTTATTAATCAACCATTCTGTACATGTCTAGGAAATAATGAGTACTCAATTATTATATAGCATACAGACTCATACACACTAACAAGCATGCAATCACGGAGATGTATGTATATATGGATGCATGCATGCATGTATGTATTTATTTATGTATGTATGTATGTATGTATGTATGTATGTATGTATGTATGTATGTATGTATGTATGTATGTATGTATGCAAGAATGTATGTATGAATTGAGGTATGTATCGATGTATGTATTGATCAATGTATGTGCAACAACGCTTACTTCCAATTCCAATACTATTTTTAATGCAAATATCTTCCATTTTTCATATTTCTGATGCCAGGACCAATCACTACGTTTTCTAAACACAAATAACTCTATACATATTTAAAAACTAATTCTTGCATAGTCAAAGATATTGTTGTACATTACAATTAACCTTTTAAACCTTAATGAACTCTGGAACCTTGTTCGACATTGCCCATCAATTGCTAAGGAGTCAGTTTATGGTCATGTTATTTTTAGTAACGTCAACTGTATTATGTTGACGTAGATGGTTGAAGTGAAGGTAAGATTATAAATAATGTACAATAATACCTGTAATTGTTGTTTTCTTCCTCCATCCAAGCACATCACCCTCCATTTATACTAAATATTCTTATTTTCTATTTTTCTCTAGATATCATTTTCTCCCATTTATAAAAAATATTCCTGGGTCAATACCATGTATCGGTAAAGTGAAACCATTCAGTTTACCTTTGTTTAATCATCGGTGTCTTCTAAGACTTCGTATCTTTGGTGCGTTATGTATTCTTTGAAATATTGCTAAAAATAACCCAGGTTGGAATATTTCTTTTGCAATGATATTGATCAATTATTGATATGTATGTTTACCATAATATTCCCGGTTTTCTATGGACTGTTGGGTAGTCGAACAAATTTTGAAAGATCTTATGACAAATTTTATTTGGTTAATAGCCCCCACCCAATTTGACAAAGAACCGTCTACGGTAAAAAAAGCAGCCAAACAATTTCACTCTAATTTTCACTTGTATTCTATATAAATGTACAATAGACATACAATACTAAATACCGTTTTTGAGAATTATGTATCCATGAAGACATGTTTTGAATATGATCAAGATAAGATGTAAATCGCATACCCAAGAACGGTGACAAGTATATGTGTTGGTACCTAGCTTGTAGATCGTATGTTTTCATTTAATAAATTCCTTAAACAGGAAGAAGAAGAAGAAAAAAAACATTCAAATTGAAAATTCAGTTTGTATATCGTTTTACAAATATGGTACGATTTATGGAATAAAATATCAAAAACATATAAAAGTGTATAAATATACCTCCTGAATATTCAAGATGTGACGCAAATACTTCTGAATAACTGGAGAGTGTTGAAATGTCGGTGGAATTGTTTTACTATCTTTATAAGTGATTCATTCGACACTTTGCAACTCAAACGTCTATAATAATGTGTACCTAAATGAAACAAATAGCATATCAACTTTTTCACGTTCTAATCTAACTGGAAATTAATTCTTATATACAACAATAATGATGCATTGATGCTATGTCAATGAATATTATTATATCATGACCGATACATCAATGATATATACATGAGTACTCCGTGATGAATGCTACATTCTTGCGTGATGTTTTTTTAATTGGTATATTTAGTTGGCTTTTCGCCAAGATTATACGTTATATATTATGGATTGTTTTGGTTTGTTTCTAAAGTGAGAGTAACTGAGTTTAAGACATATAAAACAAGTGATTTTTTCAGCAACATAATATCTATCTAATATTTATATATGATTCTATATTAGATATTTCATCAATAATAATGGCGGTATCATCCGAGCATAGTCACGTTTATTGATCTGTTCAGTATTTATTTGTGCTGATTTTTCTATATTTAACTTATTCACTGGTAAGACAACGTGCTCATTAATTTTGTTAGACTAAGTGATTCTTTTGGAATTATTGGCCATTCTTTCAGGTACGTGTGGAATTAAACTATTTTAAAAGAAATGTTCTTAATACTAGAGATCTCATGTAATATAATTTCCTGTCAATATTCAAACATAGTATTTTATCAAAATTAATTTTTTTCTGATTGATGCAAATTTGATTAATTTCGTGTTTCTTTTTTGTCCCATTAGTTCAAACCTAGAGTGTCGAAACACATGCTATATACAGTTCTGAAAGTATATGATACATTCAAGAAGAGAGCACTAGAACTGTGTCAAGATGATTCCAGAACCATATCATGTGCTTAAGTATGGGTGATGAGAGATGATAATGTTACTAATGAACACGAAATCATACATACATGCATACCTGCATACATACATACATACATACATACATACATACATACATACATGCACGGATACGTACATACATACATACACACAGATGCATACATACATATATATATACGTACACATAAACAAACATACATACATACATACATACATACATGCACGCATACGTACATACATACATGTACACATATTCATACATATATACATATATACGTACATATATACATACATATATACATACATACATACATACATACATACATACATACATACATGCATACATACGTACATACATACATACATCATCCATATGACGAATCACACTTAATAATGGCTTTAAGAAAATGATCAGTAAGTTAAGCTTTCATACTAATAACATAGCAATAACTATATTAACTATTAAACTACATTGTTCGACGGTTGTAAAATTAACCTGTTAGGACTAAAAAGTATATTCTGGTTGATGAGATATTTGTGACGTATGACATGTCGTCCGCAGTTAGATCGTAGGTGAAAGAACTGAGTGTCACCAGGGTTTTTCCAATTGTCAGGAGAGCCGTTGCACTCTATAAAGGACGATCCGTTCAACATGTACCAGTTTATTAATCAACCATTCTGTACATGTCTAGGAAATAATGATTACTCAATTATTATATAGCATACAGACTCATACACACTAACAAGCATGCAATCACGGAGATGTATGTATGTATGTATGTATGCATGTATATATGTATGTATGTATGTATGTATATATGGATGCATGCATGCATGTATGTATGTATGTATGTATGTATGTATGTATGTATGTATGTACGTATGTATGTATGTATGTATGTATGTATGTATGTATGTATGTATGTATGTATGTATGTATGCATACAATCACGGAGATGTACGTATGCAAGTATGTATGTATGTATATATGTATGTATGTATGAATGTATGTATGTATGTATGTATGTATGTATGTATGTATGTATGTATGTATGTATGTATGTATGTATATATGTATGTATGCATGAAAGGATCTATGTATGAATTGAGGTATGTGTCGATGTATGTATAGACCAATGTATGTGCAACAACGCTTACTTCCAATTCCAATACTATTTTTAATGCAAATACCTTCCATTTTTCCTACTACTGATGCCAAGACCAATCACTACGTTTTCTAAACACAAATAACTCTATACATATTTAAAAACTAATTCTTCCATAGTCAAAGATATTGTTATACATTGCAATTAACCTATTAAACCTTAATGAACTCTGGAACCTTGTTTGACATTGCCCATCAATTGCTAAGGAGTCAGTTTATGGTCATGTTATTTTTAGTAACTTCAACTGTATTATGTTGACGTAGATGGTTGAAATGAAGGTAAGATTATAAATAATGTACAATAATACTTGTAATTGTTGTTTTCTTCCTCCATCCAAGCACATCACTCTCCATTTAGACTAAATATTCTTATTTTCTATTTTTATCTAGATATAATTTTCTCCCATCTATAAAAAATATTCCTGGGTCAATACCATGTATCGGTAAAGTG